>ML817225.1:90891-123056 GCA_009831015.1 Picea engelmannii | reverse complement strand
TACTTATAGTGATTCACTTTTATACTTGAAGTGAAATGCACTTTACAATTTTTAGCATGAACGTTTTCAAAAAAGGTAACAAAAGAGAGACTTGAACTCAAGACCTCTTACTTAATAAGGCAAGTTTTAACCAAATGGTCTAGAAAAACATATTGTAATGTTCAGAAGGAGGATTGGGGTTGTTGTTGTTGTTTTTTTTGTTGTTGTTGTTTTTTTTGAAGACGGCCTTGGAGAGCATGCTCCAAAAAAACTCTTTTCACACAAGAAAAAAATTTCACTTCTCGATGACAACAAGCGTTAGATCTCGGTTAGCTTACCCGGAAGATGCACCTTTTCCTATTTGTTTCTGATTTTCTGATATCACACAAGGAATGGGTCAAAGAGCATATGAAAATCTAGAAGAGTAGCAGCCCAGAAATAAAAAATACAAACCGAAATAAAATCAAAACTTTGCAAAAATTTAAAAAAAATGCGTATTCAGACTTTATACCTCCAGATCTGACTGTAATGGTGTATCTTGGGAAAATGGAAAACTTTTCGAGTGAAACGAAAAGTGTTCCTAAACAAAATGAGTGCTTCGAACAAAATGGAACAGTCCTCTCAGCCCATAAATGTACGGAAATGCCAGAAAATGGAGATGAGGCAACTCGGCTTCATGATCTCCATCTACAACAGGAGCGGGTCTTCAAACAGGCTCTGATACCATGTTCAACAACACAAGTATTCCAACAGAGGACGAACACCTTCAGTAACCACTCACATAACCAGATCAAAGATCAACACACCGATGTTTTCACGTGGTAAAACCCCTACGGGGAAACATCCACGGCCCCAGCCAACGCGGCCACTTGGAGTAGTTTATTAATGCAAAGAAAAAGATTACAGAGAGATTTTACAAGACAGTTTCTCACAATCGATCATCGGAAAATGAACCTCCATTCTCTTTAAATAGAGATCATGGACCAATCGGGTGTTAAGCCACGGATCAATGGCCGTTAAGATCGAGGAGAGTATGAACCGTCGGATCACTCTATGTCGAGAACATATCGTGACAATCGGATTTCCTAACTACAAATGCATACTAATGCATACTAAAGAAACACACTTTTACCTAACGACATATTAGACCAAGTAGATCTTAACTAAATCCTAAGTGTCTAAATATCCTAGCACTGCCTCTAACACAGGGGATAAACATGAGGTCACGTGCGGAAAGGTAGCAGAGATAACCCCTCCAAAGTTGGACCAATCATAGTGGAGAACACATATAGAGGGCTTGTTTTGGGATTATGTCAATTGCATTTGCCACGGGGCTTCGTGGGTCTCAAATCCATTCGAGGTCCTTAGTTGTCTTTCAGACCACTTTCTTTCGATACCCTTGACAGGTTTCAGACTCAATACCCTGCTCATTGTGGTCTACCCGACTTTCGACTGTACCCGCCTGGTGACTATTCACGTGCTGGCAACCTAGTTGCCTATCTCTTTTAGGGACATACACAGGTGACTGCGGGGGTATACCACAGTACCTAGGACAAACATCGGGCCATTCTTTGTAGAGTATACCCAGAGGGTGCTTCAGTGTTCGATTTTCACTTGCACTGGTAAGTTGCTCTAGTGTTGGTTGTTGTAACTGTTCTTTGAATTAATTTAGTGTTTGCCTGTCTTATCTTCTAGGGGATTTTTTAGTGTGTGTTACTTTTGAATGTTTAGACTACCTTAGAGTGTCTTTTATCTTCTCATATATTGGAGGATCACGAGCTCCACCGGTCACGAAGGCTTCTTGGTCTGCCGCTGGTTACACTGGAGCCACCCCCGCCACCATTAAGGCGAAAGCTAGACCAACAGGGGTCTTTTGAAGCGATCGGGTTACAAGCAATTGTGTCCGACCAACATCCGAAGGAATCAACCATTTTGGACCTTGAAGCAAATTCTCTTGGCATGGTTGAAACCCCAACCACTTATTTCTTGGCACCTTTCATCATACCAATTCAATTTTATGAGTGCCAGACAGTGTTTCACACAGCAATGGAAACAAATATTGTTACTCCTTCTGGGAATTCTTCAATTCCCGCTATGGTTGTCACCACAGGAGAGTTTTCACCTCCTAACCCACCATCACCGGTCTGAGCCACCATGGTCTCGACCGCTTCTACATCACACAGTGGTCTGATCCTGTCTTTGGCGGCAGCCACAACCCCTTTCACACCAAGTGCGATAGGCCCTCCGTTCTCATACAGGATGCCTAGTTCGGGTACAAGTCATGTACTTTCCTACTCCACTTTATAGACTTCAGGTATGGGGGAAGAGAGCTCTAGTGCTCCTCTGCAAGGTCACATGGGGGGCACTCCTACTCCTTTTAATGATTTCCCTTACGGAGGAGGTCATATTCCTCCTTCGTCCCCTTCACTCATTGGCTCGCATCAGCAATCCACTGGGCAACCTACTTACCATAGTTTATTTGGAGCGGGGAGTCAAGGAATACCTTCGCATAATATGTCGGTAGGTTTGACACCATTTTCTTTGACCGGAACATTTGGTAACAACACCTTCTCGTCAGTTGCCTTCCCGACTGGGGGCAATCCCAGTTTTGGACAATTTATTCCTATGCAGGGTACTATTCCTGCATAGGGGGCAAACCTAGGAACTTCTTTCGCATCAGGGCCTTGGAATTCTGGGTAGGGATCCATTCCCTCATTTGGAATGTCAATCTGGGGTAATTATTTCCACAATCAATGGAACCCCAAACAAACTACTATGCCCATCCCCACGGGACCGACATGGGGCAACCCTTCCCAGACTCCTTCGAATATAATGCATGCCCAACCATCTATGTCCTATTTGGGAAATCAGCCGATGATGTCTCCACATATGAAAAATCCATACGCTGGCCAGGGCCTTGGTTTCTACCAGAATCTGGGCCAGCAGCCAAACTTTTCCTAGCAACCTAGTGCCAGTCAAACTCCAGGCCCCTTTTTCCCAGGTTATCACCCACAACCCAAACTACCCTTCCTAGGGACTTTTCACTTACCAGATTTGACAAGGATGTTGAATGACCCTATTTGTCACAATCCGTGTTGGCCTCCTATGTCAATGAATTTGCCTTCGGACATTCCAAGATTCAAAGCCAAGCCTAACAAAGATCCAAGAGATCATGTGACTACCTTCCATATTTGGTGATCATCTAACTCATTAAAATATGACTCTGTACAATTGCGATTGTTTCAACGTACTCTCATTGGGAGTGTCGTGAAATGGTACATTGAGCTCGATCACTCAAGATAATATTCCTTCGGTGAGCTGACAATGGCTTTCCTAAAGCATTTCTAGTTACATGTGAGATACGATGCTGGCACAGAGCTACTGGCCAATTTCAAATAGACGAAAACATACCATATCTCTAATCACAGAGTCTAATTAAGGTGTCAGTCCCACCAACATTACTGCTTGAGTGGTTCCTTAAGTCTTTGGTCCCGCAGTTATCCAAAGACGTTGCAACATCGGGAGTCTTCTCCGAAGAAGACGCCATCATGAGAGCTCAATAATTTGAGCTCATATATTCTCAGTCCGGTTTATTATACAACATCTTTCCAGATGCGCCACACTCAATACTGGATAAAACTAGACAGAGGGATGGACCACATGCCGATGGTATTGTTGGTTCAACACAAACAAAGCCCGTTGAGAAATTGACAAATCAGTTGCATCAGTTATCTATACAACACACAGCGTCCAGCCAAACTACTACTTTGGCAACTCCCCCTACCAAAACGTCGGAGGTACACACAGTGCAATCGACTAACCAAAAGGCCACCCAGCAGCCTGATGAAAAGAAAAAACAACGAAAGAAGGGTAAGGGGGATAAAAAACCTACTGATAATGTTGGTGGGGACAACACTGAGAAACGAAAGGCAAGGTATCCATGCAACTTGTGCGTGGAAGACCACCCGACCCATCTATGTCCTTGGCTTGCAAAAGCCCAAAAGTTTGTGACACAGCAACAGCAGGCTGTGTTGACCAATCCATTTCAACATGGGAAAAATCTAACCCAAGCCTCTACAAGCATGGAAGGGGGCATCCAAGACCCCTCTCCACCTACGAACAACCCCACATCCGCTGATGTATATATGGTGAGGGGTGATTCTTTTATATCGACTAGAGCGTATGACTATAGTAAACCAAGCACTTCTGAGAAGGGTAAAGAAGCTGAACTCCCATCTCTTTCTCTACAGATTGAGAAGACGTTGGGTGAAACAATGACACGCATTCCCAAAGGTTCATTTCAAAAATCTTCTCATAACCCAAATGCAAGGGCCACCCAGAACTACTATGTGGTGAAATATTTATCACAAACCCTTTGTGCAATGTCCACTTTGGAGGTCCTCCAAAGCTGCCCTTCCCAGAGGAAAGCCTTGTTAACCACTTTAGGATCTACCGAGACTTGTAATCTGGGTACAATCATGCTGGATACAACCGACTTAAAACCTCGTCTACCTTACCACGTAGCATTTCAGATAGTAGTGGCTTATCCCACGAAAACTTTTACTCAGAATATCTTTCGCACGGTGGTTGACGAGGGAGCCTCAACATGCGTTATGTCGTTGGCATGTTGGAAGGCCATTGGCCAGCCTGTTTTGTCTCTGTCACCTACTTTCCTCACCGCTTTCGATGGTCATTCATTCCAACCACATGGTATCATTCCTTATTTCCCCATGCAGTTAGGAGAGAAGACCATGTGTGTTGAAGTAGAGGTAGTCAATGCTCCCCTTGGCTATAACCTCTTGTTAGGAAGGAGTTGCACTTATGCCATGCTAGCTGTGGTTGCTACAATTTTTCGGGTCTTGTTGTTTCCACACAAAGGTCGTATAGTGACCATCGATCAATTGTCCTTCTCTAGACCTGACCCTGCTTTGGGGGAATCCACGGTCCCGATGATTGATAATCCTCAACCCGGTGTCGTAAACATAGGGGTTGGGTTGTGTCCATCTTTGATGGGTACCTTCGATTACCCGCCCCCTCAAGGCGATATCAAGTTTATATCCAATCACCATAAGGTTGATATTTTTCAAGTTTCATCGTTCTGCACGACTTACTTCGATGATCCGTGGTCACTTCCTTCCCCATCGGCCAGGATGGATGGGATAGGGCACCCGGGCATGTCCATGCCCTTGTCCACAGCTGAAGTAGCGTACTCTTTATTCCAACAAACTTCAGCCAACATTGATCCATCTCTTGCACAGGAGTTTGATATGCTACTAGAGCCTGTTTGGGCTCAGGGTTCTCCCACTCACACCGATTCATTAGACTTAGTCTTTCCCTCTGATGAAGCAATAATTGAAGCAATTACTAGTCCAGATAAACCCTGGGAAGATATTCATCACAAATCATATTTCCTCCCAGAGTTAAGCCGAATTGAAGCAGGAGAATTCACCGTAACTATGACGGGAGATCGGTCTTGTCCTATTAATCCCTTAGCTACACACGAGGTTTATGCTGAGGGTAATATGGAAGCTATCACTGAAACCTTATCAATCAATATCTCCCAAAACTTTGGCATTGTGGAGAATGTCTTCGTCAGAGTGGACTTCTCCCCCGAAGAGATTCAAATCTACACTAATCTTTTTAAATAATTCTGCGATGTTTTTGCCTGGTCTTACGAGGAAATGCCAGGCATCGATCCAAAAATAGTTGAACATGAAATCACAATGTATCCTGATGCCAAGTCGGTTCGGAAAAATATTTTTCCAGTTAATCCTAAGAAAGCAGCAGCCATTAAGGTTGATGTTGATAAATTGCTAAAAGTTGGGTTTATATATCCTATGAATTTGACCCAATGGGTGTCAAACCTCGTGCCGGTCAAAAAAAACAAGGCACGATTCGTGTATGTACCGACTTCCGTGATTTGAATAAGGCATGTCCCAAAGATAATTTTTCCACACCATTCATCGACCAGATCATTGATGAATGTGTGAGTTGTGAAGCCTTTTCTTTCATGGATGGTTTTTTGGGATATAATCAAATTCAAATCAAACCCGAAGACCAACACAAAATGGCATTCATCTGCCCATGAGGTACATTCGCATATCGTTAAATGTCTTTTGGTCTCAAAAATGTTGGAGCCACCTTTCAGTGGGCCATGTATTTTGCTTTTCATGACCTCAATCATATAGTCAAGGCTTATCTATATGATTTAGCATCGTGATCTCGCAAGAGAATGGATCATCCCACATACCTCTGTCTTATCTTCGAACGTTGTCGCTACTTTCAGATTCTCTTGAATCCAAACAAGTGTAGATTCTGCGTGATGTCAGGATGATTGTTAGGTTTCATAGTGTCAACAACAGGGATCATGGTCAATCCTCTCAAGGTTGAGGCAATAATTCAATTCCCCCCCCCCACACACAATCCTTCAACTTCAGAGTCTACAGGGCAAGGCAAAATTTTAACAATGCTTCATCGCCAACTATGCCGAGATTACCAAGGGATTTATGTGCTTACTAAAGAAAGACGTTCCATTTTACAAGGACAATGCTACTCAACACTCTTTCAATGCATTAAAACACGCCCTCACAACTTCCCCTCTGCTCCGGCCACCTAACTATAACAAAGATTTCTTATTATATCTGGTTGCAGTCGAATCAACCGTTGGCATGGTTTTAGTTCAAGGAGATGACTTGTTCTCATAATATGTGATCTATTACCTGATTCGAGGGCTCATAGGACCGAAACTCAATTATTCTCACATTGATAAACTTGCATTGGCAGTATTTCATGTTGTTCAATGGTTCTATCATTATGTTATGTTTCGCAAGACCACCGTCATTGTTTTCGTGAATCCATTCCAGTACATGTTGACACGATGGGTAATAGGCGGAAAAATCAGTAGATGGATAGTCATCCTCCAAGAGTTTGACCTAGACTTTGTTTCAGCAAAGTCTAAAAAGTCATTGGTCTTCGCAGAACTTATTTCAGAACTTCTGATTGAGTCAGGTGACGTTGTGCCTGAAGAATCACCTATCCAAGGAGATATGTTTTTGATAACATCTTCGAATCCCTAGTATGTAGAAATACTTATCTATCTCTAGCTTTGAAGTACCCCACCTCTGCTTCCCATGATGAGCATCGATGTATATGTCATCAAGCTAAGAATTATCTCATAATCAAATATACATTGTATCGGAGAGGTGTAGATCGCATCCTACGCTGATGTCTCACTCATGAGGAAGCAGTTATCATGCTTAACGATTTCCATACTGGAGCTTGTGGTGGTCATTTGTCTGGGTTGGCAACAGCCCAAAAGATTCTACAAGCAGGTTACTGATGGCCGACACTTATCAAAGATTGTATTGAATCGGTCAAGAAGTGCCATCTGTGCCAAATCTTCTCTCGGAAGATGAGGGCACATCCCAATCCCATGTTTCCTGTCATCACAGTTAGTCCCTTCACCAAGTGGGGGATTGATTACACTACTATAAACCCTCCTTCAGCAAGGGAGCACTGCTATATTATTATTGTTGTAAACTACTTCACAAAGTGGGTCGAAGCTATGTCAATGTTTAAAGATGATGGAGAGACTGCAGCTCTCTTTTTATTTAATCAGATAATAGCAAGGTTCGGAGTCCCGAGGGAGATTGACACTGACCATGGTAGTCACTTTCAAAACCAAATGATGACTAAGTTAACATCAAATCTTGGGTTACGCAAGAACATTCATCACCCTACTACCCCCAAGCAAATGGGCAGGTGGAAGCTGTAAACAAAACTCTTAAGACCATTCTACAACGAACTATCAACTCAGCCAAGTCAAATTGGCATTTGATGTTATACTCATCATTATGGGCTTACCAAACATCTATTAAGACTGCAACCGCATTCTCATCTTTTCAACTCGTTTACAGGTTGGAGGCAGCCTTTCCCATCGAATGTCAGATCCCGTCTCTAAAGTTGGGAGTACAATTATTCCCAGACACTTCTCCACTTGAAGAACGGTTAGTATACCTTGAGTAGTGTTGTGACGTGGCCCTGGCCAATGAGGCTCACAAACATAAGGTCAAGTGTCAGTATGATAGGTCCATTCATCCTCAGATTTTCTCTGAAGGTGACCTTGTCCTGGTCTATGACCAAGATAAGGACCCCCTGGGGGCAGGAAAATTCAAACCCATGTGGTTCGCACCTTTCATCATAAAAGAGGTTTTAAAAAAGGGCACTTATCGTCTGGTTGATTTTGAAGGGAATGCTTTGGCAAAGCCTAGAAATGGGCTCTACCTCAAGAAGTATTACTCATAGGCAGGTCACTGTGGGTAACTTTTTTTAACATATGTATAGTCTTTGTACTTGTTGGCAGCCAATTCAATTTTTTCTATTGCCCTATAAGCTGCCTACACCTATGTATTCTGAACTTCAAATTCTCATCGCATTTTGCAGTTAAATGATATTTTCATTTCTTGCGACACTTGCAAATATGTCTCCATTAAGTTTTCACGACTGTAAGCGTGAAAACTCCTCTATCGTTATTTGAACTGTCATGATCTTTTATTGATATTTTGAGTGGCACTTACCTTGGTTTATCATTAAGTGGCTGAAACGATTTTCGAACTATGCCTATTTGCATGTTCTTACTTTGATTGCGCAACTGGATTTTATTAAACTGGTAAGGCATTGAGCATGAACATTTATGTTTTTTTAAACTTGCCTAGTCATTGAATTACATAGGGGTCATGATTTATTTTTGTTTTATATATATGATGTGATCCTTATTGTTATAGCTCTTGGCTTATGAAATCGGTTGTCACCATGTTTTAAAACCTTTGATTAAACATTTATGCAATGGCGCGTTGGTTAAACATTTGGGTTTAATTTTACATTGAATATTCATGGTTTGAAATATGGCAATGGTGCATTGGTATATCGTTCATCGTTTGATTTTTGGGTTGGCTGAATAGTATGGTTTGAACTATGTTATGATTGTTTCAACAGAGGGTTAATTCGCCAGTTGTACTTTTCCATTACTATTTTGCATGGTGGTAAGTGATCCCACCACCCTCGCATGCGTACATTAATGCTTCCCCTTTGATCGTTCATAGTGGTAAGACCGATTGACTATGATCCTGTGTGTTGGTTTTTTCGACCCAAACCCTTACCATGTGCTTGCACCATGGCTCCAGTCGTGAGGGCTGAACCCAATGGTAGCCAGGCTCTGTTGATGTTCGAGAGTGCCCACAGTGACCTTGAATAATTTGGATGGCTCCTGTTCATACAAAAGTTTGATGGTTTTAACCTCTGCATTGCTCGGCAATTCACTTTAACCTTTGATCGCTGTCGAGCCAAGGTCGGGGATGTTCAATTGCAAATTGACGAGCAATTTGTAAGTTTAGCTACAGGTTTGCCTGCCACTAGACAACGATGGTCCAAGAATTGCAAATTGGAAGAGGTCCCTTGGACTAAGTCGCGTAAGGTTAGCTCCTGTGATAAGGTTTTTCCCGTGAACATGCTCAAGCAACGTTAGTATGATTTGCTGATGATAATCAAACAGTTTATCACCTGCGAGGGTCAGTACGGGTTTGTTTTCTTATACCACCTTTGTTTGCTTATGGTTTCCATGGGCTATGAGCTTAATATGCCTTATTACTTCCATAGAAGCCTGTTTAAAATGTCTAAGAGATACAAAAGGAACCAGGCTGATAGCAGCCTTTTTCACTATGGGCTGGTTAAAATTATTGTCATCTGTCATTTGGGGTTACACGGAGACTGTTGGAACGATTTCCTTGCACACAATGAATTTGAGGATTCGAAACCTCCATAGGTTGAAAAACCTATGGTGAGCGAGGACAAGACTATACCCCCGGTACCCTATAGTATTATGTTACCTAAACCCTTACCGGACTCACCTATCGACCTACCCCACTCTATGAACAAGGATGTCGAAACTGTTAAGCATGTGGGCAAGAAACCCAAAGCCAAACCCACTGCAAATGCCAAAGCCAAAAAGAACACCCATTTAATCTCTCGAATGGCAAGGAACAAGTCGAAACTTCCTGTCAACCCTAACCCCATCATGGTGAGTGAAGACTCCGACTCAGAAGTGGAACGTTATCTGGCTAGTGAGTATCCCTATTCGGAAGTTCTGTGTGCCAAACCCTCATATGACTTTGTGACAAACCTACCACCTTGCTTGCAAAAAGACCCTAATTACCCAGGCATTAAGTTGCCTTGTGAAACCCCCGTTCATTCATCTAAACCCTCTCCTTCTCTATCAAATCCTACAGTGCCACCCTGTGATCAATGAAGCTCATGGTTAGAGAGATATTATCTTGATGTGTCAGTCCTACAGTCAAAGATTAAATCTTTGGAGGACTAGATTACACTGCTTACCCATCAAAAGGCTGAGCTACAGACCACTGATAAGAGACAAAGAACGACAGGCTCCATTTTGTTTAAAAATGTGGAATCGGCCACGGCTGTGGTAAATTCTAAGCTGGCGTAATTGGATAGCCTCGTCACACAGGTATGTGTAATATCAATCATTATTGTAAATAGTATGAGTTTATATAATGATTCAAATTTGGTTTGAATAGCTTTGTTCAGCATTGATTGATTTCGTTACATTGTATACTCAGCCTTGCTTTGACTGAACGGAATTCCGTTTCCCAGTTTAGTTTCGATTAGATTTTAATCGATTTGATTGATTTGGTATGTATTTGAGTTGTTTGATTTAGCCAAAATGAATGCTCTGCTGTCGATTGAAGTCGTTTGATAGACACAAGTTGTTTCTCATATTTTGATTCTGAACACAATCGCATTTCGTTTTGATTTCGTTATGATGTATATGCTATGATTGGTAACAATTGTGATATGGTTAACTGTTACTGTTTTATGTCCATATGGCTTTCGACCAATTCGAATACAGTTTGGATTGTTTTTAAAATGATTCTGTACAAATTCACCCAAATCGTGAATGGATTCAATTCGTAAACGGTTATGTGAAACCCAGCCGGTTAATTCATTTTGGTTTGTTGTTAGAACGACCCTGTTATCGATTGGATTGGTAATGAATATTCAGTTACAAGTTGATTTGTAAAATGAGATTGGATTCACTATTATCCTATATTCAACTCAGTCACGATTTGTTTCGATTGTTGTCCAGTTTATGATTATCATTTATGTTGACTTGATATTGGTTGTGATCACTATTAATTGATCCTGTCTGTTGACTGTATAACGCTCAGCGATCGAAATCTATGGCAAATTTTGGTTGATGTTGTTATATCTACCCATGATTGTAACAGTCTTTCCATCTTTGTATTTAATTAAAACAACATGAATCTTATTCTCCATTATTATAGCTATAACGAATAGATTCTGGTTGTGTTGGATTAGATCGTATCGCACATGATATGACTCACTATGGATTTCATTTGATATGAAACAGTCTTGTTACTATTTGACCCAATTTTATGGTAAAATTAAACATAGTATTCTCACCCCTGTTTCGATTAAATCACTTTTGATTTTGTTTTATATTGAATGATAAAATTATTTGAATCATTAGTGATTCATTTTTAATGTTTATTGAAAGAAGATTGGATTTGATTCTTTAAAAAAAAAAAAAAAATGATTTGATTTCTATCTGATCCTGTATGCTATTTTTGACTAGCTACAGAATCAGATGATTCTGTAGCTAAGTCTGTAGAATCAAATTTTTATTGTTTTGCAAATGAAATACCTTTCTAACTTGATATTTTTGGTCTATTGCAGATGGATTCAAAATTACAGTGGATTTGATGAGCAGTTAGGGGATATTTCAAATATTTCACTTGCATTTTAGTTTCCTAGTTTAGTTGATTTTTGGGATATCTCCCAGATTATGTAAAACAGTTTGATATTATCCACATGGAGGTTTTACCCTGTGGAGAGACTTATATATACTTATGATTTTTTTAATAATGTTCATCCTCATTTTTTGGAGAACAAGGATATGGAGTTTTAATACAGACTGAGGCAGAATTTGGTGTTTTGTTACAGCTTTAGCTTCTCATCATATCAATATTTTGTTTCATGTTGTGTATATCAATTTGCATCTGGTTAATGACTAATTTAGCTATATTAATCATGTGAAAATGATATAATTTAATCATTGTTATCCATATCTGGTTTCTTCTAAGTATTTAAAGAACATAGCAATTTCTTAATTCAATTTGTGAACGACAGATTTCTCTTCTTCATAAGTTGAATTATAAAGTATAAGTTTTTGCATAACAGGTTTCCCTTATTGCAGAGATTTATAAATCATAAAATTGTTATGATTTTTTATGTCTTGTTTGTCCTGTAAACAACTCAAAGAGTAGCGCAGCCTATCATTTACGAGAAGCTTATGGACTAACCGGTGCGAGTTTACTTCTTCCGACCAGCTTCGAAGTCATCATACACAGGACAAATTAGGAGTGCTTCCAGGTCAATCTGTCATTTATCTGTTAGTATATTTGTTAGTAATGTTAGTTAGATATATATGTTTAATATATTAGATTGTTTAATTTCAGTAAATATACTAGATCGTTTAATTTCAGTAAGCTTTATTTCTTATTCATAAAATATAAAAATCAAAATATATCTCTGGATGTCTTAGGACAGAAAGCATATGAGTTTTGCAGGTTTTATTTAAATCTGCCAATTGTGTATATTGTATATTTGTGAATAAGTTGTATTATAACTGGTAGTTAGACGGTTAATTGTTAGAGTTAGAGTAATAGTAATTAGTAGAATAGTTAGTGTAATTCGTATTTAGTTTTAGTTTATATTGTAGTTCGTTTTTTAATTAGATTAGTGTATTAGTTTGTTTTTATTTATTAGTTAGTTTAGTTTCTTGTATTTAGTTTTAGTTTGTTTTATTAGTTTTAGTTAGTTTTAGTTAGTTTAGTTTGTTTTATTTGTTTTAGATAGATTAGTTAGTTTAGATTAGTTTTCTCTTTGGTTTTCTTAGGAATTTAGAGCGGCCAACGGAGCCGTTAAACCCGTCAGGGTGGTTCATTCCAAACGGATTGGGTTATTTAGACAACCCCAGACAGGTTCCACTCTCTCAATTGACGAATGGACCATTTCACCCGTCAACAAATGGCGCTAGAAGGAGGGCCTGAACTTAATTAATGGCACGAGGTGGTTGCAAGACTCCTCCCCCCCCTAATCACTCACCTATAGTGACTAGAATCCATTCACAATATAATATTCCCCCTCAAACAACAACTACTTCAACCGAAAATCCGCAGATCACAGTTTAGCCAGAACCCCTAATCCTACAGGTGGTGACTTGGAAGAGATTGTCCGCCGATCTCTTATTAAAACACATAGTGCCTTAGCCAGTTTGAGGCCACCAAACCGTCCATGGGGTCAACCTTTAGACTCCTCTGATATCAGAGAACAATTAGGTGACACTAACCTCACTGTGAATCCTACAGATCCAAGCAATAATACTACTGCAGGAGGATCTGGGATACCTCCTTCACCACCTCCCTCATCTCTTTCCTCTTCTGGAGGAGATTCCTCTTCAGACGGAGGCAATTCACCTTCTCATCCTTCCACACCCACTACCCCAATGAAAAATCAGAACAACCCTGCTAGACCATGGTTGGACCATGAATTTGTAGCTGTACCTAGAGCCCAGCACCCTTTACCTAAGCACCCAGAGAAGTGGCTTCCCAAGTTTGATCCCGATTCAAAACAGATAGCTGAAGATCATATCAAAAAAATTATGTTAGCCATCAGACTCCGTAATGTTGAACATGAAGATGTTGTCTGTAGGTTGTTCCCTTATACTTTTGAGGGTAATGCATCCACTTGGTACTTCGCCCAATAGCCCCATACCATAGTGTCTTGGGAAAAGTTTGAGTCATGCTTTTTGGAAAATTTGGAGATGGTAAACCTCTGGAAGTCTTAGTCATGGATCTTTCGAGCTTAAAAATGAACCCAAAAGAAAAAGTTAAAGATTTCATTCAAAGATTATTAACGCTTAAAAATCGAATCCCTGCAGATTCTATGCCTGTCGAGAGTCTTGTAATATCTTACTACACTAAAGCTCTACATCAAAGTATAGTTATTTAGGTCAAACGTTCTAAAAAGGCCACGTTGTTATAAGCCTTCGAAGAGGCTACTCGGATTGAAAAAGATATACTTAGTCTTAAGGACTCTTCCAGCAACGAAACTGAGACTGTTTCTTCTTCCAAAAAGAAGATTGAAATTCTCTCTAGACCTACACAAAGCAAAATACAACCTGAAAACTCTGATTTGGAAAATTTAACTAAAGTTGTACAAAAATTGTCTAATCAAGTTATAGATTTAAAAAGGTCAACTGAAGAAGCTTCCTCGAGTAAAGGACCCTACAAACCCCCTTTCCGAAATCCTTTTCCTACCAACCGACCTAACCCAAACCCCGAAGGCTTGAACCTAGAAAGTTTCCAATGTGCTCTTCAAACAATTCTAGAAGCCCAAGATAACTTGATGCCTCCTGAAATCCCTCAGGAGGAAGTCGAGCAGGAAACAGTTCAAGAAGAAGAGTCTTCTTCAAACATCTTTGGACACTTCTCAGATAGAATCTTTCAAGCTAACTTCGAGACTGTTCACCCTTACAACACTAGGAGTAAGACAACAAGCAAACCTCCTGCCGAGAACACTACAAATTCACCTCCCAAGCCATCTAAATTAGCAGAAATTAAACAGAATGATGTCAGCCCTAAATTAGATTATGTTATTGTTGAAGATCTTAAAAAATTAAGGGCTAACATTTCTATTTATGAGTTTTTGAAGTTTCCATTTTTGTTACAGAAGATGTTGCAAAATATTTCAGAAAATGGCAAGAATGGTAACTCAAATGGTAACAAGGTTGTGCAAAGCAAAGTGTAGCAGAAGACTTCCACTAAAAACAATCCTGATCCTCAAGACAAAGGAATCCTTCCTATAACTCCTATAAATAATGTAAATAATGTAAATAATGTAGATAAACTATCATTAGAGAAGGCGAGTAAGAAACCACAAGTTACTACTCTAAGTACTCACAAGAATGTACCCCCTTTTCTTTTAACTTTCGAAATCTTCAATAGAAATGTGCATAATTGTATGGTTGACTCAAGAGCATCATCAAATGTGATGCCTTGGTCAGTCTGCCAAAAGATTAACGCTGAAGTAGAACCATCTTCTTTTAAAATCGTACAACTTGATCGAATAGATGTTAAAGTTATAGGCGAACTAAAAAATGTATTGATTAGATTATCGTCTAACCCAAAGGTTCATCGGGTTATTGATATAATTGTGGTGGATATTCCGGAAGTGTATGGTCTATTTTTTAGCAGGGATTGGTCAGAGCAGCTACATGGTTACCTCGCCACGGACTGGTCTCATTTATGGCTTCCAGAAAATGGTAAGCCCAACAAGATCAGAGTGAATCGTGAGCGTTACCTTAAGTTCACGGTCACAGATTTGAACGACCCCAATGAACCATACACACCTCCTGTTGATTCACCTGAAGTCCAAGGGATGGACACCTTCTTCGGAAATTTCATGTCTGAAGTTTCGCTTATCAACAATCCTGAACAGCAATCCGAGATGATAGCATATGTGCAACCAACAGCTTCTATGCAACAGTCCCATGAGCCCGATGGAAATCAAATTTGGTCTCTATATTTCGATGGTTCCAAGTCTAAAGAAGGAGCTGGTGCAGGTTGCATCATTATCGATCCGGCAGGTAACAAGACATTAATGGCTTGTAGACTAGAATTTGAATGTACGAACAATATCGCAGAATATGAGGCTTTACTGCAAGGTCTTAGAAAATCCTTGGACATGGACATTCAAAATCTAGTTGTATTTGTCGATTCTGAAATAGTGGTCAGACAGGTAAGAGACTCTATACACTGTCTTTCCCTGCATATCAAAAGTTACGAGTCGGAGGTATGGAGTTTAATGAACAAATTTTCTGCTTTTAATATAAATTCCATTCCTAGATTAAATAATGCCGAAGCAAATATACTAGCTAATGTTGCCTCTAAACTTCTTCCTGCAGAAGGCTTATCCCCAAACGCATTCTCCATGGAGCTATTGTTTCGACCATCTGTTCCTGACAATATTACAAACTGGAGAGTATTTGACGATGATCAGCAGATCATTAACTTTCTACACATGGAAGAAACCTTTCAAGGTGCAGTGATAGATGAACGAACACACGACGACAATTTGCACAACTTTATGGTATTACCTAAACCGAAATCTCCTGAAGTTCTATCGGACATGGTAAATTTCATACCCAAATCTGTTGTTAGACTAGAAAAGTTTTATGATTTTGAAGATAAATTTAAAAAGACGGTCAATTGCAAAACCAATAGTTCATCATTATCTTATGAAAAATTCAATTTAGGGACTAGTGAAAATCCTCATTGTATCAATCTAGGCTTGGGATGTTCTAAGCAAGAAAAAGCTGCTTTTGTTAGATTATTTAAAGAATTCAAGGATGTCTTTGCATGGACTTACGATGATCTTAAAATGTTCGATCCTAATATTATACAACATGTCATCCCGATGAAGCCCCAAACCTTACCCTTCCAACAGAAACTGAGGAAAATGCATCCTAAACTAGAACCGACCGTTCAAAAAGAATTGAATAAACTCCTAAGTGCTAAAATAATTTTTCCTGTTAGACACACTCAGTGGGTATCCAACCTCATCCCAGTTCAGAAGAAAAACGGGGAAATTCGACTTTGTGTCGATTTCTGAAACCTCAACAAAGCGTCTGACAAAGATAATTATCCTGTCCCACCTGTTATCACTGAAATTTCGTATGCACATGGCGACAAGAACTCAGCATCGTCAAAATAGGAATGAAGTCATTCATGGCACTGAATTAATTTCACAGCATTGCAAAAGGGTCAAAAACTATACAAAGTAACCAAAAATTGAAGTGCGCTTTACATAAGTTGGGTGCGTGTACATATGCGTGGAACAAGAACGTACAATGCGCACATGCACGCACGATGCGCGGCTGTTGGCGCAAAAACCCATGCACCTGCTAAATGGCGCATTTATGGAATTGGCCGGCCTCACAACCACTTATGGATCAGCTCCCAAGCCGATTTGACTCCCAAATCTGAGCTGAATCTGCATGGTAGGTTGGTCAAAGACCTAATTAAGCCCTAAAGAGCCCCTTTTCACACCTCAAAGGAGTTACATAATCACCCGATGCTATGCTATAAAAAGCCATGAAGAAACATCATTTTCTCAAGGAATTTCATGTAATGTTATGCTGCTTAGATTGTTTTAAGGACTCACTCCTTGACAATAACACATTAGCACCATTTCATTGAGCCATTCACCTCTCCATTGAGTGAATGTGCTTGGAGTTCTTTCACCATCATTCTCATTTTCTTATTGTAAGGAGAGCAAGTTTGTGAGGGCACAAGAGCCTTCCTTTGGAGGAAGAAGGGACTCACAGACCCCCTTTTCTTCATTGTTCTTTGATTTCATCAATTGATCAGCCTAAAAACATTGGTGATATTGGTCTTGTTATCATTTTTATTTTCTTATCCATATGCTCATAGTTTTAGTTTGTTTTAGTTTAATTCTTGCTTATAGTTTTGTTTTGTTTTCTCTAACCCTTTCCTCTACAGTTGTCATGCTCAGCAAGACCCAACTGGGCATGTAAGCACCCTTTATTTGCTCACCAAGTGACGAATTGGGTGCAAACAGATTGGCGACCATACTGGGGACTAGGTATCAATTCCTTCCTCATTTGAGTTTATTTTGCTTTCCTTTTGCTTTCATTAACTTGCAGGTGCACAAACCAGCCTTTGTCGACCTGCTAACCAGTCAATTCAAGGGAGAATAGAGAGAAATCCATCCGAATTTCCTCTCTCGACCGTTTGGCACAGGTGCATGGGTATTTCACCCCACAAACGCGTGTCGTGCGTGCATGCGCCTTTACCGCAATCTGTTTCTACACGCATGCGTTTGTTCTCTTGATTTTGTACACGCACCAGCGCTCTGCGCGAGCTTGTCTACACTAGAGGCCGCGCATCTGAACTAAATTTTACATTGTAAGGTCTTGGGATGTAGGGAAAGTCATTTTCCTTATTAAGAATGATGTTATGCATACTCTAAATACTACACCACTTAGACCCCTCAACTTATAAAGGGGATAGTCAAACAAACATAGGCACTTAGGTGGATAAAAATCATTTTCCCTTATTTGCTTTTTGCCACGTTGATGGCTTTCTTTGATTTATAATCTAAGTTGGACAATCATACTTAATCACACCTAATTCACATTTGGGACTAGAAATTGAAGTAACAATCCTTGATTACGCTCTTCTCTTGCGATTTTAAGCGATCTTGATAACCAGAAAAAGATTGCGAAAACAATCTCATCTCCCTTAACAAAATTTCAAAACCTTTAGGTGAGGACAAAGGCCCTTTTGGGACCCCTCTTAATTTCATTTTTCAAACATATCTTAAATTTGTAATGGGCCCATACATGCCCACATGTCACAAAGGTAGGATAGTGGTTGGAATTTTTCTTTCTTAGATCAAAAAACTAGGAGAGTTTAAAGGTTTGTAACGGGCCCACACATGCCCACATGTTCAATCTAGGACAGTTTCATGATTTTTCTAGATTAACTCACACATAGGGAGTTAAAGGATAGTAACGGACCACATGTCCACATGCTAGTTTCCTAGGGCTTTTAAAATTTCACAAGGTTGTACCAATGACATCTAGCTAATTAGGTAAATCACACTCTTGTAAGGACCAAGCGAAGTCCACATGCAGCAAGGTGACATCTAAATAACTAAAATTTGGTACACTTTTCACTCACACGCAAAATTCACCTTTTTACTCACATAGCCTCTTCTCGAAACGTGGAGGTCCAAGTAGGTTTCCTCTAAAGGGATTCCGAAAACACCCCATCTTTTCTTGACAAGACTATCCACTCCCACTTTTAATCAAACGAGGTTGGTTTTCACCCCCAGCCTCACAAAACAACATCATCTAAAATCTTTCTAAAAACTCACTAAGTTTTCCTCCACAGGAGGTGCCAAAAGAAAATTTTAGTCTAGGTAGGATTTCGGGGATAGGCATCCAAATAAATCCCCGTTATCTGGTTCTCACATTTTCAAACATAGAGGTTGACAAATAGGGAACCTCAAATCCTCCAAGTCCAGTGTTCCAATCACCATAAGGCAGGGAGATACCCATGAAGGGTCGAAGGCTGAGGTCCGATTGTTCTGTGTGTCCCCCCATGAGGCACCCACCTCTTGGAAGGGATCCAGCCCGTGACCCATTTCTTAGGCCGAAAATCTAAATGTCGCACTTGGACCGAGGTACCTAGTGACTAACTTTAGGACATCTACCCAGGTGGCGATTGTGGGCTACAATCGCACCTTGATTGGATTTTGTGTGGCTATTGGGAAATATCGCCAGCTCTTTTGGGATATGCGCCCTCTACCCCTCATTATAACCAATTGTTTCATCCTTCACTAGTGTCTCAGCCGGTGACTTCAGACCCCACTGTTGAGTACTATTGGAAGGTCCAGTGCTATTTGAGAGGAAGGACGTTACGTCTTCTAGGACACAAGCATTTGCTTTCTCTTTTGATTCCCCCACGTGGAAAAAACCCTCTTACCCACATATATGCTTCTTTTTCATTTATTTATGATACACATCTTATTACAATTTGACTTTGATATATATATTGTGTAAAACAATCACAGCAAAGACTCTTGTTTCTATATTTCTCTCACCACTTGTTGCACACATTCACACAACTAGTCTGACATCGTAGGGGAACCACAGAACCCCCGTCATTCACAACGCTTTCTCAACCTTCCTCCTATTTTAGGGGGAGTATTTGGTCATACCCACTCATCGGTACCTCCTTCACACACTCCTGTGAGTGCTACCATATTAGGATCAGCTTTTCTTGGTTCTACCTTACTTGGGTCCACTTCCCAAGGTCATACATTCACTCGCTCTCCTTTGCACGAAAGCGAGGGACCCACTTCCTCTCAAGGAGGGAGCACCAACCCACCTAGTCCCCATCAAGGGTCAAATTCAAAACACACTATGGCTGGAGCTAACCCTCCCATGCCACTACAGATGCCATACTTGGCCGATCTCAACATACCGGATCTCACCAAGCTTACCAATGATCCTATATTGCATGACGCCACATGGCCTGCAATGCCAACCAAACTTCCTTCAGACATACCAAAGTTTGAAGGAAAGGCAGGGGATGACCCCGCCAACCATGTCATGACCTTTCATCTATGGTGTTCTTCCAATAGCATTATGTATGATTCCGTCAGACTGCGATTATTTCAATGCACACTCATTGGCCCATCATCCAAATGGTATGTCGAAGAAAAATCAGGGTCCCATACGACCTTTGAGTCCTTGGCCAAAGCATTCTTAACTTTCTTCCAATTACCCATCCGCCATGACAACGGTCTAGAACTATTGTCTAAATTCAAACAGACCTCATCCACCCACATCGCTGACCACATTCATGAGTGGCGTAGGCGACGTAGTTTGTGTAAAGTAGAAACCACCAAACAGCAATGTCTTGACTGGTTTCTTAGATCACTTGTCACTCTCCTTGGTAAGGATGTAGCTTCCACCTTCCCACAATCTGAAGAGGAATCCATCAGCAAGGCTCAACAATATGACCTCATTTATGCACAGTCAGGATACTTATACATAGTACTTCCTGATCTTCCAAAACATGTGCCATTTGGCCAGGACAAACTTGGGATGTCTCACTCAGCAGACGGACTATAAGGTGCCACCACACACCATGGTCCACAACCCCAACCGCCACCGATGTATGGAACACCTCAATACCCACCGGCATATGGGGGCACTTCTTATTACCCCCCACTCCCTTATCAACATCCATACCCTGTTGCTATACCTCCACCCATTGGTGGACCACCTCCGGCACCTCCCATACATCCACCTATTCCCACAAATAGTGGTACCCCCTCAACATCATCTTATAGTACTAGTGAAAGCACACAACCTTCCTATGTACCTTATGGATCAGTACCACCTCAAAATCCATATTTTCCATTTCCAGGTCCTCCATAACCCATGGCACCCCCACATCCCATCATGCAGGGGTAAATTTTGTTCAACCCTCTGCTGCTCAACAGTATCAAAATTTTGAACAGTTGAACACAGCCAACCCAACTCATCCTTCGAACAATTCCAAGAAGAAAGGATGGAATAGGAACACTAACAACCCTGGTCAAGGCAGGAATCAACCCCCACAGCACCAACCCACTGGGGGAAACCAGAACCAAGGGAACCAAAACCCCCAAGGGGGTAATAACAACAAATGCCAAGGGCGAAATAATATTAAAACCATCCACCCTTTTTCTCTTTGTGGTGAGTTTGGTCATTACACTCACCATCTCCCCCAGATCGTTGATTTCAAACGGTTGAAAGGCTCGGGTAGTCTTCCCCATACCCCTGCACAAACTGCCCCTCCATAGGCACCACAACAGTATGTGTAGCAACCCCCTCCCGCCGTGCTGCAAAATCCTATCCCACATCAATATGTGATAAACACCCAACAAGACACACAACATCCCCCACCTCGGGTGGGCCAATACCACAATCCCAATAATCCAGCAGAGCGAACAATTCTCCTCACCAGTGAGGAAGAAATTATTCTACAAACACGCAATCGTCAGTATTAGACACAAACTGAGTCTAATCCTATCTCTCTAGAGACAAACCCTACACCGACGGGACCCCCGTTGGTGACCCCTCACCCTTCCGCCGAACCACCATTATGCATCCCTCGCATCCCCTTGCGCAGGAATGTTCACAACCCACAGGCTAGGGCAGTTCATAATTATATCTTGGTTGACGACTTAGCACAATCCCCGGCTGCCATGTCAGTCATGGAAGTCCTCCAGACTTGTCCCACACAACGGAAATCACTACTTTCCGCCTTGGGGGTAGTCGACCCTTCTAATACTCGACTCATCACCTTCGATCTTGACAATAGCGAACCTCGTCTTCCCGCCTTGGTCGCTATTCAACTACCAGTAAAAATATGGAACATCACCGTCCATCGGTGTATCATCGATGAGGGGGCATCTACATGCATCATGTCCAAAATAGTATGGCAGAAGCTTGGTTCCCCGGAACTCATACCCTCCACCATCACACTATGAGATTATGATGGACGACCATCATCTCCTGAAGGGCTCTTCCAAAATGTCCCCGTTGAACTCGGGGGCAAAACTATTCTCATTGACATCGAAGTTATCGACGACCCACTCGATTACAATATCTTGTTCGGATGTAGCTACATGTATGCTATGAAGGTAGTGGCATCATTCGTCTTTCACACAATCATGTTCCCCCACAATGGAAAGATTGTAACCATCGACCAAGTCTCACATTATGAGCCAAACCCATCTGCCAATCTTGATAACATTCTTCCTCTCATTCACACCAACCATGACACATACCCACTCATAGAGATGGGTCCTGGGATCTTCAAAGATCCATCCTTGTTAGGGACGTACCATGGAGCACCACCACTCCTTCCCCCTAATCAAGTATGTGTTGCCTCATCTAAAGAAACTCATACGAAGGATGATCGTCCTCCTCAGGAGGCTTCAATCATCCCTGACGTCTCAATAGTCGCAGAACCACTCCCATCGGAGCCTCCTGTGCACTCTTCGAGCTCAACAGTCCACGAATCCACATCCCCTCAAGGTCATAGTCCCGTTTGGGAGATAGATCCCCCACCCCTCACTCAAATTCCCTTTTTTTACCCTCCACCCAGTATAGAATCTTTTCAGGTAGCCGCAATGCTTACACTACCCAATATGGTGTTAGAAATTCCAGTGTGGTATTTACATCCACCTGAGATGGTCCCTTGCCCAGCCCTTCCCCCACAGGAAGGCCTCCCCATGACGATTCCCATCCTCACCCCCACTACCCCCATACTCCCTACCCCCCCTACTACAGCTGGGGGCAGGAGAAATAAGAAGGAGCCCACATCTCCACTTCCTCCATGCATCCCACCACCTTGCGCACTCTGTGAGAAAGAGGGTCATCAAACCAACAACTGCCCATCACTACCGGAATTATGGAATTTGATTCCCCCCAATCAAACTCCCACAACACCCGTCACTACTGCTAGTCCTACTACCACCACACCTTCCAGTAGTAAAGGGTTGAGGACTAAATTCGCGTGTGCTATCTATTCTGAATATGACCATTACACCCATCATTTCCCAGCACTGCCACGTTTCTGGCAGACATTAGCTGTGGTACGCCAGAACATCCAGAACAACCCACGCCCTGCTACGTCCTCCTCAAATATCACTGAAATTCGTTATGTCACCACTTCATTCAATGAACATATGAGATGCCCTTGCTCTCTCTGTGATTCATTAACTCACTTTACATATGAGTGTCCTATGATCCTCGCATACAGGCAACGTTAATTGACCCTACGTCACCAACCCGCAGCGGCGGTAATTGACCTTACTTCGTCACTCGAGGATCTTCATGTCATTTCTCCAGAACCCGAGGCACTCCCAATGCCTCCATGGTTCTTACATGACATCTCTGAGGATTTACCCTGCAACCCCCCCCAACTCTCCCGCTCATTCCCCCGCGGAGATTCTCCATCCAACCACCATGGGTACCCCTCAATATTTCAACATATGGTTTATGTCGAGTGAACCCTCATCATCTCCTAACATTACCCCCTCTGTTTCTTCAGCAGGGGGCAATCACACTGTCACTGAAATAACTCCTCACGATCCATTATATTCCCGTTGTTTCCAATGCGGCGAAGAAATACTAGAAGAGCTACAATGCCCGGACTCTCCCTGGGACGCACTACATCATCGTGCACTCTTCCTTCCACAGGAAGCCCTCATGCCTCCTAACCACAACCCCATTTATGTATTCAAGACCAAAGATTTTATCCTGTCATGGCCTATCGATTGGTTCAAAAATCCCATTCCTGCCCCTGACGCCTTTGAAGAAGGTAATCTAGCTAACATTTCCCCCACCATCAAAATCGACATTTCCATTAAAAACGTCATTGTCGAAGAAATCATCATTGGAGCTGCTTGCACTCCTCGGGAAATCGCCGCTTACAAAGCCCTCTTTCAGGAATATAGGGATATCTTCGCCTGGTCATACACAGAAATGCTAGGCCTTGACCCATCTATTGTCGAGCATCGCATCGAAACCTGGCCTGACATCACACCAGTTCGCCAGAAACAGCGACCGCTACACCCATCCAAGGTCGCGGTTATCAAAGCCGAAATTGATAAATTACGTACGGCCGGATTTATTTATCCCATCACTTACACTTCCTGGGTTTCCAACCCTGTACCCATCGACAAAAAACAGGGCACCATCCGCGTTTGCACAGACTTTCGAGATCTCAATAACGCATGTCCAAAAGACAATTTTCCAACGCCTTTCATCGATCAAATTATCGACCACTGCGCCAGCCACGAGGCTCTCTCCTTTATGGACGGATTCTTTGGCTATAACCAAATTCAAATACACCCAGCCGATCAGTACAAAACCGCATTCATTACCCCATGGGGTACCTTTGCATATCGTGTCATGCCTTTCGGCTTAAAAAATGATGGCGCAACCTTCCAGCGGGCCATGACATACATCTTCCACGATCTGGCTAAAATCATCCTCGCCTACTTAGACGACCTCACAGACCGATCCAAGAAACACACCCAACATCTCGATGATTTACGAATCATCTTTCAACGGTGTTGTCAATACAACATCCTCTTGAACCCTCTCAAGTGTGTGTTTTGCGTCACCGCAGGGCGCCTCCTCGATTTTATCATTTCCCAAAGCGGTATTACCGTGGACCCCCTCAAAGTCAAATCCATCACTGAAATTCCACCTCCCTGGAATTTATGGCAACTTCAGAGTCTTCAGGGCAAAGCTAACTTCCTTCGACGCTTTGTCCCAGATTACGCCATACGCGCACATGGTTTCCTTCGCTTACTACGTCATGACATGCCTTTTCACTGGGACGACTATGCCCAACAGTCATTTGATGATCTGAAAGCAGCGCTTTCAAATGCACCTTTGATTAGCGCACCTGACTACAATCGCGACTACATCCTCTATGTATCAGCATCAGCTGTATCAGTAGTCGGCGTCCTCCTCCAGCTCGAAGATGACAATCGTGAACATGTCATTTACTACGTTAGTAAGAACCTCTCAGGACCACACTTGAAGTACAAACACGAAGAGAAACTTGCTCTTGCAGTTGTCCTCGCAGTCCAGAAACTGCGCCATTACATTCTGCTTTGCACCACGAAGGTCGTCGCAGATTTCAACCCTATGCAATATTTGCTCAGTCATTGACAAGTTAACGGAAAATTATCTCAATCGATCATTATCCTCAAGGAATACGACCTCGAGTTATCAACACCTAAGAGTAAGAAGGCCCTCGTTCTTGGCGAACTTATCACGGCCCTTCCCTCTGACATCACCAGTGCCCCCGTCAATACCAACTTTCCTGACGAACATCTCTTTTACATCGCTTCCGATGATCCTTGGTATGGCAACCTCCTCGTCTACCTATGAACTCAAAAGTTCGGTAACCATCTATCATGAGATGATCTTCAGCGTATTCGCCATCAGGCCCCCCGCTATCTGCTCTTCGGAGACATCCTATATCAGCGGGGCATCGACACCATTCTTCGTCGTTGCTTGACTATTGACGAGGTAGATAGAGTCTTAAATGACTGCCACAGCAGCGCATGTGGGGGCCATATTTCGGGTATCTCCACGGATCAAAAGATTATCCGAGCCGGTTACTTTTGGCCTACCTTGTTCCACGACTACATTCATGCCGTGAAACATTGTGAGCAATGTCAGCTCTATGCCAACAAAGCCCGAGCTGCCCCCGCTCTTCTTCACCCTGTCATTACTGCGGGCCCTTTTTGTAAATGGGGCATCGAATTTATGACTTATAATCCCCCCTCCAGCAATGGTCACAAATACATTATTGTAGCCATTGATTACTTCACCAAATGGGTCGAAGCTATGCCCACTTTCAACAACACCGCTGACACTCCAGCGCGTTTCTTCTTTAACCACGTCATATCCCGTTTTGGCATACCACTCCAACTTGTTTCCGACCATGGGAAACACTTCGAGAATGAGATCTTCATCGAACTCTCATCTCGGCTAGGCTTCTCTCATGAGTTTTCCTCACCATATTACCCTTAGTCAAACGGATAGGTCGAGGCAGTGAACAAAGTCCTCAAGACCATGTTACAGTGCACGGTTAATAAACATAAAACCAATTGGCATCATATGTTATTTTCCACGCTATGGGTTTATCGAACAGCAGTAAAGACCGCTACAGGTTTCACGCCATTTCATTTAGTCCATGGGGTCAAGGAAACTCTTCCCATCGAGTGCGAAATCCCCACCTTACGCACCGCAATCGAGCTATTACCTGACACTGCTCCAATGGAGCAGCGCTTGCTGAACTTGGAGTCGTTGGATGAAGATCGCAGATCTTCATTATAGAACAATGAGGCAGCTAAAAAATGATCCAAGGTTACCTTCGATCGCCACGTCAACCTTCGATCATTTCGCGAAGGAGACCTCGTCCTGGCCTATGATATCGCCCATGATACCTTTGGCCATGGAAAATTCGAATCACTTTGGCATGGCCCTTAGATTACCCAACATTGCCTCACCAAAGACGCATACATCCTGGCCTCCCCCGAAGGCCTCTCGCTCAAGGAACCCATCAATGGGTTATACCTCAAGAAATTTTATGCTTAGAAGTAGTCATTCTACTTTAGGTTATTTTTTCTTATTTAGTGTTTTTAATCTTTTTCGCCTACCCTCTCATCTAAACTACCCTTTGTGCTATTGATAGATGCTTCCTTCACCAGCCTACCACATTGGTTACGCCGACGGCTCCAGCCATTGGAAACAAAATCTTGCTTCAGCTGCTTGGGCTCTCTACACACCCTCACATGAAATGCTACATTCAAGCGGCATATGTTTGGGACCAGCAACCAACAACCAGGTCGAATACACTGCAGTCATTGGCCTCTTGGTCGATGCCCAACGCCACCATATTCTCCACCTTAGCGTCTTCCTTGACTCTCAACTAGTCGTTCTCCAGCTCAACAATGTTTACCGTGTACGTGATCTGTGCCTCTTTCGCAAATACCTGCAGGTTAGATTATTATCTCCACATTTTGATTACATTACATTTACACATATTCCAAGACAATTGAATCGAACAACAGATGACATAGCTAACATGGTGTTAGATTGGCATATATCACATCAAGCTACACATACATAACACATCTCATCTATCCTGTCACAGCATATATATAGAATAGACATCATCATCAAAACAACAAATATATGTAAACAACATCAGGATCTCAAAAAATGTGTATACTCATATATATATATATATATATATATATATATATATATCAAAGCCTATCAGTCCATCCGAATGTTTACATACAAAAAATACATGTGCCCGCAGGCTATCATAGTCCCTCGCTACAAAAATCGACTCACCGGCCTATATACAATCCCAAAAGTATACATCATACATCAGGGTGCCTCTATCGCACCCCCACCTGCTCCTCCCTCAGGAGGAGGTGGTGGCCCACCCCCACCTACCCCAGGTGGTGGTGGAGGACCACCCATAGGACCGTCCTGCCCCGGCGGCAAGCGTCCACTAGTCATCACGGCAAGCGCCGATGCTCATCGCACTATACTCCGCCATGGTGGCAGTACTCCTATACACTGCTCCAGGAACCCCTCGTCCTGGATACGGATCCACATGCCCTTAGGAACGTCCTGTAACACTGTCTCCAGACGATGGTGTATATCATCAAAATCTACCCTGGTTGTCGTCGGAGGAGCGTGTGATGGCCCCGCACTAGGGTCATCAAATCGGCGCCTCCTTGCTGCCCTCTCGGACTCTGTTGGTCACCCCGCGGCCTCATCCCGCTGACGCCTCTCTCCACACGGTAGTCTCTATGGCTCTCACTGAACCGATTCTCTCTGCAACTCCACCTCGTACCCACGAGGTGACACATCTGCACATGCACAAAACAACAAACAAATGATCGTATCAGCGTCTATATCACATATGAACTGGTATATCAAAAGATAACATAAATCAATAGCATACACATACTCAACATAACTCGATGGTCGAAAACCTCCCCAGGAGGCAACACCATGTCCGGATCCCCCCGGAAGTCCACCCCAGCATAGGGGTACCGAAGTATGACTTGCGGCATCTGCCGCCATATCTGCGCCGCCTGCACCGTAAAATAATGGCCACCTTCTCCACCACCGTGGTGAACCAAAACTGCAGACCACCACCTCAGTCGTGACTCTCGTGCCCTAGGCGCCTCTAATAGAACCCTCGGGCGCAACATCGGCACCCTCTCCAAGAACCAGGCTACCAGGATCGATCCAAACGTGAACTCTCCTATACCTGTGGACCGACATCGATCCAACTGCATGATCATCCGCGCATGTAGCGTAAGCCCCCATGCGAACCGCTCGCAGCCCACCACCACCCTCTCCAGCACCAGCAGCTAGCCACCACTAATCCGTTGGGTCGCAAGTGACTCATACACACGAACAATCATCGCCGCTATACAGCGATGTGCTAGGGCATCAATAGCACTGATGCTCACCACCGTCCCTGACATAAAGTCAGGGCCTGAGCAGTATCGCGCACCAATCATAACAAGGGGTGTATCCCTCGGCAGCACAGGCTCTGCCGGTAGCGGCGTTCCCCGAAAGGGGATCCCAGTCAAAAAATATACATCCTCCACTGCAGTGAAGGGGATATGCTCTCCTCACACGAGGAAGCAGTGCAGCTTCGGACTCCACATCTGGAGCAGGAACTGCAGTAAGTACTCCTGTGCCCGTATCAACGGGCACTCAAAGAACTTTAGCAACCCACTGGTTGCCAAAGTCGCTCGTACCGCAGGCCCCGCATTGGCCACAGCCTCTCGCAACTGTGACCAGTCTCGCTCACGCCACCGAATAGCCATAGTCACTGCTATCCACCTGCACACAACACAGAGTCCTATATTAGCGTATGCAACCATCAAATGCATCAAAAAGACTCGTTTTTTACCCTTCAAAACTTGCCTCAAAGGCGTGATTTTTTCACCCACAGGCGCGCACACATGCGCGCCTGTTCACTATACAGGCGCACATATGTGCGCGCCTGTTCACTACATAGCCGCGCTTCTGAGCGCGCCTGTCCATCATACAGGTGTGCATACGTGCACGCCTGTACAACCCATAGGCGCGCACTTATGCGCGCCTGTTCAACTCACAGGCGCGCCCATAGGGCGCACCTTAAATTACCCTACCCACGCACCCATGCGCTCATATTCAGTGGACAGGCGCACACGTGTGCGCGCCTTCCACTGAATCACCTGCGCATGTGGGCCCACATCCTATAAAAACTCCCCTCAAACCCCCTGTACATCCCCCCGTACCTACCCTGCCCAAAAATTGGAAACCTATTTCTATGCAGGATGATCAGACCACTAACCTGACACTCGCAAACCACCGATCGGATACCTCGTGCTCCCTGAAACTCCAAATCTCCTCTACAATCTGCTCTTCCAGTCACTATAGAAGCAGGTACAAATGAGGTGGCAATGTGGGCCCTACAGCTATATATAAGCCTTTTTCCAAACTTCCACTCACAATTCCGGGATCCCAAGGTGTCCATTTTTCAAACCGTCTTCAGCCACGGGATAAGAGTTCCGCCACCTACATCATAGTCGTCCCTGGGACACTTTTCATCTTGACCCCCCAAGGCACATTTTTTCATATCATGGTTAGGTACACACGCGCATTGTCACATTTTTCAAATACATGCTCATATCTTTGATTCTCTTCAGATATTGTTCACTTTGGGTATTTGGTTGTTATGTGCGCAGGTACTTGCTCATCGATCATCAACATCATCCCTTCAGGTATATATTCAACACTGGCATGTAGTCTCCCCCGTTGTACTGCATTTACATTTTCCAGTCACACCCTCTAATATTTGCCTTTAGGATCCTCATTCCCGGCTCTGCAGTACTCACACCTTCATTTGCATTTTTGGTACTATTACCCGGTAGCTCTCTCACCCACATGAGTTGTCCCATTCATAGCACCTTTTGGAACTTTTTTGACACTCATGTAGTTCTTCATTACCCTTTAGGGGTGGGATTCCCGATAGTCTTGCATCATGTTGCACATCAACCACATACTTCTTCTCCTCATTTTGCTAGCTTCCCATATGGACTCCCAGATCATCTCTTTATGGTTCTATTCTTTTTACCTGCACCTCCGCAGGATCATGAACCCTCCATTTCATCCATCATCAGTTTTCCCATCTGCGAACCTATCTTCATTTCCCCTACCTCATACAAAAACTCACCAATGGGGCCCCCACCCTTCATCTGTTTTCCAAGAAATTTATGCCCTCCCTAGGGCACTCATTTCACACTGGGGCACCCGTTTCTGTATTTGTACATTTTTCCCAAATTATTCATTATTTATTGTACAAACGCCTTTATTTCCAGCCTTCACATTTTCTTTTGTCGTCACCGTTCATGACTTGCTTCATTTTGGCCACACACAACCCATGTCACCCTTGGTTTGAGTATTACTTCTCATCTACCCTCATCGGCATCGTCCATATCTTCAGAGTACTACCCAGGTCACTTGCCTCTACCCTCTGAATTTGTTCACCTTGTCCCGCCTCTGGCACAACTTACCACTGGTCTTGTCGTCTTCCTAACACTCGACCTTGTTACACGGTTGCGGCCACTTTTTATCTCATACATCCTCCATTCAAGGGAAGTCTTGAGTCTTCCCACTTTTTGACTTCATCCATGTACCTCTGCCACTTCCTCGACTCAGTAGATTTTATGAATCCCTTCACTTCTGGGAGTTGCGTTCCCCTCTTGTCGATCGCAACACACTTTTTCCAGAAGGGGGACAGTATCTTGATTCTCATTCTCCATTTAATGAGAGATATTGGACGGCACAGGGAGAAACACTATTGCTCCTTGTTGTCGTTGGCCCCCATACCATTCGACGCCAACACTTTCTCATGTCATGGTGGGTCTTACTTGGTGACTATTGCAGTTCTTTTTATCGATTTCCGAAGACCTCTGAACCTGGTAGGGCCATCAATGCCCACATCATTATCGCTTCTTATTACCGCGATCATTGCCTATTTGTTCAGAGTATATTCCTTTGCAGAATTGTCTTCTGCCTTTATTATTACCACCCCCGAGGGCGCTGCAGTCATATACACCAACACTTCCATCATCTTTTGTCAGAGTTACATAACACGAGCATGGGGCATGCCTGCCTCGTTTGTACACAGATGTATATTGTTACACACCTTATGGAAGGTCGAGTTCTACCAGTTCCTTTCTTCTCCAACAGATCTCTCTGAATGGTCTCACTATTGCTCTCTCTTAAAACACTATTCTCAGTAAAAGAAACATTGATGGATTTCGGCTATACGTATGCTCGTAACCTCATCCATCAGGGGGCATCTGTTATCACTGAAATTTCGTCTGCACGTGGCAACAAGAACTCGGCATCGTCAAAACAAGAATGAAGTCATTCATGGCACTGAATTAATTTCACAGCATTGCAAAAGGGTCAAAAAATATACAAAGTAACCAAAAATTGAAGGGTTCTTTACAAAAGTTGGGTGCGCACACATATGCGTGGAACGGGAACGTACAATGCGCGCATGCGCGCACGATGCGTGGTTGTTGGCTCAAAAACCCGTGCACCTGCTAAACGGCGCATTTATGGAATTGGTCGGCCTCCCAACCACTTCTGGATCAGCTCCCAAGCCGATTTGACTCCCAAATCTGAGCTGAATCTGCATGGTAGGCTGGTCAAAGACCTAATTAATCCCTAAATATCCCCTTTTCACACCTCAAAGGAGTTACATAATCACCCAATGCTATGCTATAAAAAGCCATGAAGAAACATCATTTTCTCAAGGAATTTCATGTAATGTTATGCTACTTAGATTGTTTTAAGGACTCACTCCTTGACAATAACA
>ML817225.1:70764-82986 GCA_009831015.1 Picea engelmannii | reverse complement strand
ATTTATTAGTTAGTTTAGTTTCTTGTATTTAGTTTTAGTTTGTTTTATTAGTTTTAGTTAGTTTCAGTTAGTTTAGTTTGTTTTATTTGTTTTAGATAGATTAGTTAGTTTAGATTAGTTTTCTCTTTGGTTTTCTTAGGACTTTAGAGCGGCCAACGGAGCCGTTAAACCCGTCAGGGTGGTTCATTCCAAACAGCTTGGGTTATTTAGACAACCCCGGACCGGTTCCACTCTCTCAATTGATGGACATACCATTTCACCCGTCAACAATACTATTAATTTTTAGTTTCTTTTAGTATTATGGATGTGTCATTGATACTATCTTTCGTCACTGTGGTAGATGTCAAGTGATTCTGAGGTGTTCATTGGGTATGCATACGGTGCTAGTCGGCACACTCAGAGGCTTGCCTCCGCAACTTGGGTAATCTTTATACCTCAAGGCCAGTTATTATCTTCTAGAGGTATATGCTTAGGTGACACCACAAATAATGTTGTCAAGTATAGCGCAGTTATTGAGTTGCTTCGTGACGCTTTGTCATTGGGTATCTCTCATCTTCGGATCTATCTCGACGTTCAATTGGTTCTATCTCAGTTAAACAGAGTGTAGCGGGTTCATGATCCAACTTTACACCGACGATTCCTTAGGGTACGTCTCTTAGAACGAAACTTTGATTATATTACATATTTTCATGTTCCTAGGAGATTAAACCAAGTTATAGATACTCTAGCTAATCAAATTTTAGATTGGCATCTTGCACACATATGAAAGAACATTAACATAAGCATGTAAATACTTTTTTGCACACATGATCCATAAGAAAAAAAAGACCAAAAAAACATATATAATACCATAAAGTAACCAGAGTACATAGATGGACACAAGCGCCTCAAAAATAGGACCGATAACGAGTCACAGGGCTTATGCCCTCAAAAAATATATACAAGTAGTGCTCGTGGCACGTCAAAATGTCTAGCTAAAGTTAGGGCCTGTGGTCTCTGTTATACTAGTCCATAGCATTGGCTAAGCGTTGACACAACCAGACCCACGTTCGTGGTGCCCCCACTACATGAGGCTGCATAGTTGGTGTCAATCCCTCAATCTCTTCCATCGGGACCGTGCGAGTGAGCGCAGTAGAGTTACGCTCAACCCGTCTCAATACCCTCTCAACCTCCCCGGTTGGAAGATCTCCTGCTACTGTTGGTCCCCCTATGGCGGCAGGTGAGGCCCCTAGCCGAGGACGACGCTTGTTCCTCACATAGTCAGCAGGTCGCACTAGTCCCACATCTACACACGATGAAAAACACATCCATCAAATACTCTGGCATAACAAAAAAAAAATGATATATATAATATATATAACAAAACAACATAAAAATTCCATATACAACAAAAAAAAAAACTACAAAGGTGGAGACTTACCCATCTCCCCTCGCTCCTCACCAAGGGGTACTGGTATCTCCGGGTCTATCGAAAAATCAATCCCGGCATAGGGGTAGTCCTCTATAATCAGGATCTGTCATGACATCCATGCAAAAAATTCATCATCAAAGGACTCATTGGTCCTTCCACCACCCTGTCACGGTAGTAGTACTGCCCATCTACACACAGTAGGAAGAGAGGCTTGATGTCCTCGTACCACTACTCGAGGACTAAAACTCGAAACTCTCTCAAAAAAGAATGAACACAGAATGGTCTTGAACCCAAAGTTCCTATGTGTCCGCAAACGACAATCTGTCAATTTCCTCTTCATGCACTCAAGCAAAGTGGTACTCCAATCAAAAACTTGTGCATTTAATCACTGGACTGCACAGTTCATCTGTGCACAGGATGCCTGATGTAGAGCCACAGAACCAGTAATTCGCCCAATAAGCAATACTATCACCTGTAGCGATAGGTTAGTGATCTTGCTTATAGGCACCTGCGTGCTCGTGCGGTCCATATCAGCTGCACAATATAGACCTATCAGTTCCGCTATGTTATGCGGCCCCACAGGAAAAGTCCAGAAATTGACTGGTTCCCCTCTCCTAGAGAGGCTAGTCAAAAAGTAAATGTCCTTGACCGTGGGCACCAGTGACTGCCCCTCTAACATGAATGCCTCTGCATCCGGATGCCAGTAGTCAACCAAGGCATTCAGTAGCCTAGGTTGTGCCCGAATGAAAGAACATATAAAAAACTTGAGTAACCAACACAGCATCAACGTAGCCACAGCATTGGGGTCTTCCCCGACCAACTCATTCACCTCTTCGTGCTCTCTTTCTCTCCAATGGACATACATCCTACAAAACAAAAAGGTTAAGGAGGTTTAACCCTTTCTTTTGAAGTCTTTTTCATTCAATAAGGGGGCCCACACTTGCTGTAATGGCGACAGTGGTGTGTACACACGTGCAGAGTTTACTCTGCCCGAATGTACACGCGGCATGTCCTGAGACAGCCCGCATGGACCTAGGGCCGACTTTTTAAAAGTCGATGCCCCCCTAAAAAATGAAACCCAATACATAAATAAAGACATAAAATCCAAGATAAGGGATCTTGTACTTACTTGGTCCAGACAAAAGTTCGTTTCGTCCACTGTAGCTCCTGGAATCACCACTTTAATCAAAGGGGGGTCTTTTGGCTCCAGAATCAATTTCCAAATCAGCAATGGTGATAATGAGCTGCCAACTTCTATTTATAGGCTTTTTTGCCTCTTTTTGTCACTTTTTTGGCCTCCATTATCATTTTATTTATACCAAAAATCATTTAGAGTGATTCAGGAGTGATTTAGGAGGGATTTGATCGGGTAGTGGGGCAGTTTTTTTTTTAGTTTTAAGTAATTTTCGACGATCCGTGGAAAAAAAATTCGACGATCTACTTGAACATATAGGTTAGGATTCTACCCTAACTTTTGTATCTCATTGTCTTTTTCCTTTGCCATAAGATCGATCCCGTCAGGTTCTGACACAGAACCATCATATCTTCTTTAGAAGTTTCACAACTTGGTGGTAGAGCTTACCAAAACATGGATGCCCTAGGTAGATCCTGGTTGCATTATGGTATTCATGTTGTCTCTAAAACATTGTAGACTCAGAAGTCCTTATAGCTTTTCCTGAATACGAGTTTGAGCCTCATTTGCATGATTCTTCTTCACTCTTGACCTCACCCTCAGGACTCCCAAAAAATAACGGGTCTTCTTTTAAGCCCTTTTCATACCCTCTAAACATGAAAAGATTGTCGAGCGATCTTGTGGTCTTTCACGCTCATTAAACTGAAATTTGAAGTCACGTCTGTCCGGTGGTAGTTTACCCCTTTTTCAGTCTGGACGGTCAACTGTACGAACAAAGGTATATTCTATGGAACTTCAGCTCTATAGAAGAGTACTATCAGGTATAATTTTATCCCTTTTTCGGGCCTGAGGGACTAAACTTACAAAGAAGGAACCCCCACGGAGTCCATAGTTAAGCTCTTTTCAGACTCCCTAAAATTGAAAAGATCGTCGAGTGACCTTATTCTTTCACACTCATTAAACTGGTCAAGAAGAACATTCCTGACGGAGTCCATAGTTAATATTTTTTCAGACTCCTTAAAAATGAAAAGATGGTTGAGTGATCTTGTCCTTGTCATACTCGTTAAAATGGTTTTGAATAGATGTCTTGTCGATGCTAGTTTACCTATTTTTCGAACCGACTAGACTATTTTCAAAAAAGGTACCCCAATGGAGTCTCCTTTTATGTTTTTTCAGACTCTCTAAATACGAAAAACCACCGAGCTTACCTTCTCTGGGATCATTAAACTTACATCGAAGGATGTTACCATTGTGTGTTTTGTTAACCGTGTTTCCATATCTTATACGCCAGCCTTGTAACAGTTTGCTTCTGCGTTTTAACACCCTTGGCCCCCGGAGGATTTTTCTCGAATATCAGTATACTAGAACATCAGTATTGTCCTTGTGCCTTGAACTTTCATGTTTTCAATACTCATTCCTCCATTGTAACGTAACATGCCTTTATTCTTTTTCCCAAAATTATTGAAAAAGACAAAAAAATCAAATATACCCCAAAAAGAGGAAGGGAAAAGTATTTTCTTTATTGGCAGCATAATGAGTCGCCCTTGGATAAAGCACATATGTCCATTTGTTCATCAAACTATGGGATGTAGTACGACCTTAGGAAGTTGTTCTCGCTATATAGAGTTATGTCCTCCGTCGTTTGGTTATCCTTCCAAACAAATGGAGAGTTTGTGTTGCCTCCTGCTTCGTAGACTTGTGATTAATGCCATGCTGCCTAAGTCTCATCATTTGTCATGTTATTGTCCAAGGGAAGTTTTTCACCAAGCCTGAGTCAGCCCCTCTACAATTTGTCTCTTTCCCTCATACTCGACCATCCTAAATGTTCAATCAAGTCCTTGTTCGAAATCAATGAAGCCTTCAGTCTGATCATCAAGATTATCTAGTCCATGACCGACGAGCCATCGAAGACCTCTGGGTAGTGAATTCGTACACTCATATTACACTCCTACCTTGAGTTTTGAAGATTTTGAAGTTTTGTCTCGAGCTCTAAAGATCTCATCTCCAGCCATCAGGCCGTATCAGATTCTAGAAGATGGATACTCTATATGTTTATCTTTTTTATTTCGAGATGTAGCTCCATTATGTATTGTTTGCGGCTACTCTTTATATAGTTATATGACATGGATCTACAGTGTATTTGATTGGTAGTCATGATTCTATTTTATCCCGAGCATGGGTATTCCCGCCTCGGTGAGACATTTGTTATTTTGCAGACGGTGCCTCCCGGTTCCTGATCCTTGGGCTCAATCGTTCGGCACATTAGTAAAGATTGGTAATGTATTTTGGCCATCAGATGCTCTTCTGACCTCACATTAGGGGGCATCTATTATAAACCTAAATTGCACCATACATGCTTACCTGGCATCAAGCCATCTTAGATCCCTTCTTTGCCAAAGCACTGCAAAACAACTCTTTAAGAAACCTCTTTTATAAGGGCCCACGCACCCTACTCTATTACTACACGCATGTACACGCTAGCTGACCTAAAATAGCTCACGTGGACCGACAAAAGCACGAAAAAGGGAAAGTTTTCGACGGAACACACAACTCTGGGTGAGTTAACTGAAACTCCCGGCCCTGCATGGCCAAGGGTTCATCCAAATACCTAGCTTCTTCTAAACTATAAAAGAAGGGCTAGGGGTCCCATTTGGAAGAGGAAAAATATAGCAAAGAAACTTTGCCCATTTGCATATTCCCATTGTCCCAACCCTTTATCCATCCTCGTGCCAGAAGAGATACAAAGCAAAGAAGTTGGAGGACAGTTGAAGAGGAGCCGAAGATCAAGTTCGCGGAGTGGTGGTCGGTCTCAAATTTTTGTAAGTTGACTCATTCAAAGTAATAAAGAAAATACTTTTCCTGTCCCAATTCATGAGTTATTCATAGTTTGTTAAGTACATGTTTGAATCTCTAACCTGTTAGTCTATAGGTAAGATGCATGTCTAGTTGTTGCTTGTCTTGTATGCAGGTCAACGTTGGAAAGGAGAACTGTGAACAAGTGATCAAGTGCGACAAGGGATTGACATTGAATGCCTGGAACAAGGTAGGTTGATCTGTCCATGTATTTACTAAAAAGTAATGGGATTTAAGTCCAGGGACAAAGGTAGAAAGTAGATTTTCTCTTGGTCATATCTGCATGCAAAGAATAACCCTATTTGCTAGTCCATAAGGAGATTTCCCTCACAACACTTCCGTCCTACATGTTTTACACCAAACAGCTTCTCGTTTGTCCTTACTTTTGTTTTGGTTTAGCTGGAATGTTAAGTTCTTCAAATCCTCCTTCAGTTATTCGATGGTTGGATCTGTCTGTTGATATTGGTTTTCTTCCAGTTGCAGGGCTACCTGTAGAGCCTCTTCCTGTGTTTGAAACTTTTGTTGTCCTAATGGGTATTTTAAGTGTGGTAGCAGAGAATTGACGAATAGGTGCATGTGTTGCATATCGGTCATGAGATATTTCATATTTCCTTTCAGTCACTTGAATCTCTGGTCAATCTCCCATATGGATTCTCCTAGTTTTTGTCTAATTTCTATCATCTCGTTCATGTACTGATCTTCTGAACTTTGCTTCTAGAACTCATTTATCAGCAATTTCTTGATGTCTGCAATCGTTCTGGTTGTCCCTGGTGGATTTTTTGTAGCTAAACTCATATACCAATCCAGTTTACAATCCCTTAGTGTAATATCTAGCTATGCAAGTTTAGTATCTTCGTCTGTGATCTGTTTTGCTTCCCAAATCTTCTCACAGATAAACAAATGTTTTTCCGGGTCCTCTGATGCTTCTCCTTTGAAATCTGGTAACCTGATGGTGGGATCGTGTCCTGCCATCCTAAACGTTGAACTAATACCTCCACAAGGTGTAGATACTTGAATAGTGCTTCCTGAACTGGCTCCTCCAGTTGTTGTTCCCTGTGTAGATGTAATTCTTGTTGTCTTTCTTCTCCTGAAATTTGGTTGTCTAAATGGTGGTGTTCTCTTTGGTGTATTAGTCGCACATTGGTTGAAGGGTTCCACACTGACATTAATATGGATAGGATTTTTTCTTTCTCTTCCCATTCTTGGACCTCTCATCTTCCTCTCATTCATTGTGCGCAGTATTTCCTCGATCTGCTCCACAACCCAGAGATCCTCTACCTCTTATTCATCACTTTCCAAGCCTTCCCTCGTGGCTACGGCTCTCTTCTTGGTATTCACCTTGTATTGGTAGGGTAATCCACTACGCATCTTTCCATATGTCACCATGATGCGCTTGATATGGTCATCATCCATCATGATTGGGTCTAAGGGTTCATCCTTCTTTCCTTTATCTATTCCTCCTTCCATTTTTCCTCTTGTTGTCAGTGTTCCCCCCCTTCCCCCATGCACGCAGGGAAGTTTAGTTATCTGACTCCATCGTCATTACCCCTTTGTTGTATAGAAAGATCTTAATAGAAGTATACAACGATCTAATATACCTTCCTCGAGGCCCTCATAGAAACTCTTTCTCTATTGCAATGTACGACTTCGCTATATCTACTGTAAACTCTGTTATAAATCCTACTACAGTATTGTCGAGCCAAAAATCTATTGCGCGGGTGAATTTGTTGTTCACCTATTGTAACTGCTCAATTTGTACTAATGTTCACTCTAACTGTCAGATCCGGTTCGTTGTGTGGTTATCCTTCAACCTTAGTATCCACTACTGCAATAAGTGTGGAAAATCACATAAAAATACTTCATGCAAATTGGTAAACACGTATTTCTCAAGATATTTGTGGGGTGTTACTCTAGGGTTTCTATTATCTTTTTGTGCAAACTCTAGTTCTTTTTTCTTCAGCCAGATTTCGATCTCTGCTTTTGTAGGATTCTATGGTCTCAACATCCCCTTCTAGCAGCTCATTCTTTTCTTCTTCTCCTCATCTGCTTCAGTATTCTCTTGACCCTCCTTCTGCGGATATTACGTATATTTGAACATATCTTTAACAGATCCCATCTACTCAATCCTCTATTGTTCCAACCAATGGAAATGAAACCATTTTTTGGTTATTATTTATCTATTTGAGTTTATATATTTATCTTGAGTGACCCAGGGTTCATGTATGTTTGGGATTCCAACAAAGCCTTTAAAACTAGCGTCCCTCCTGGTAAACCAGAAGGCAACGCAGCGCATAGAGTGCATTGTGCAGTCTCACCCGAGATAGTATTAATGGGTGGCTACAATACTCATGTGTTTGCAGCCCAGGATTGCGTGTAGATCTGGGCATAGTGCATTGGGAGTTATATTTTAACTTATTAACACAATAAATTGTCATTCATGATTATGAATGAAATATAATCAAATCATTCATTCAATATATCAACAACTATTGAAGACAGTAAATAAACACATGCATTCAATCACATAACATAGGTTTTATCATGGTTCACCCCCCGCTAGGCTACGTCCACAAATATCTGGCTATCAAGCTATTTTATTAAAGAAGTTCCAAAACTACAACGTTGCATGCTTTATAACTCTTCTCAGTCTGGTCGAGATCTATTGTGAGGCAGACTAGATCGCACCAAGCTCCTCAAACTCCGATCTAAACCTCAAGATCCACCCTCCTTACTTCCCTCCAGCTCGACAGCTTACAAAATTGGGTCGTAAAGAAAAATATTACCACTAGCTATCAAAATAGGACTCCTCCTCTAGACTCTATTTTCTTGCTAGCTATGGTCTCACTCTCCTCTCTCGCTATGAGACCTAGGTATTTATATTTATACATTTCTGGATCGCCATCCATTACAATGTATTGCAAAAACCCTAACCCTAACTTAATTAGGTCTTCCATGTGTGCACGCGTGTTGCTCTTCCTTCTAGTTGTCTCTTTCCTCGTGCATGCCTTATTTCCCAAAATAGAATTTCTTTCCACTTTGGCCTACTTCCAACACTGGGTATTTATTAATATAGTGGACCTAGTCCACCTTACATAGAATGACCACATTCTCATATATTAAATGACTTCCACTAATAATACATAACCACATTCCCATTGGATACTTCCCTAGGTGCCCCATATTACCTCACAAGGTATATTACATCAATGGAGTGTGATACAAAGCTTGTTGTGATTGAAGCTTAGCCAACATCTATTTATTTTCATATATAAGCTACCCCATTCTACCAGTTTCTATTCTACAGTGTTTTTCTCTCTTATAGAAGTTGTGTTTCACTATATTTTTGTGTTTCTTGCAATATCTCTCTGTATTTCCTTTTTGTATCTCTGTTATATGTATGTCGTCATGTTGTTCTCAAAATATAATTTGGCTCATGCACCCACTGATGTTGTTTGTCCGAAGAAAAACACTACAAGTATATTTCCAAACATTTGTTGACCACTTATGTTTGGTCGTCACACTCAGGGTGATAGGCGGTGCTCATATTCAGTTGGGTGCCCTGCAATTTAAAAAACTCTTGGGAAAATGTGCTAGTGAAAGTTGGATCATGATCAGATACAATATAGGTAGGCATGCCACGTTACTTTAAAATATGATCAAGGAAAACTTGTGCGACTAATGCTAGTGTAAAAGGGTGGGGTAATGCACAAAAATGAGCATACTTGGAGAGGCAATCAACCACCACCATGATGACAGATTGATCTGGATTATTTTCAGCACGAAATGAGAGCGGAGATATAATAAAGAAATGTACAGAGATATATCGGATATAAAATAATATAACATAAATATAAAACAAATACAAACACATCGATACATGTATACACAATTTATATTAATGAGCGAAATATACAGACTATAAAATTACAGACTGAAAGACTCGCTAGAATGGTGGCAGCTTATATCTGGGAAAATATGTGATGGCTACACTCATTCAAAAGAATATTGTTTTTAAAATGATGCTCCAAAGGAATTTTTAACATAAAAATATATATATATCCAAAACCCTAACCCCAAAAGATGAAAAGCCAACAGTTTTGTGGACCTTGTTTTGGGTAGTTTGGTGTATCAACTTCCCAGGGGTGTAACTTTGGCATACAATCTCTGTTTGGGGCGCATGATAGCTCGTTGGAAAGGTATCGATGAGGAGATTAATTTTTCGGGATAAATGAGAGATTTTGGTCATCGTTGAGGTGCGTGATCATGAAAAAAACTTCATTTAGGCCCTCAAAATGGCTCTGGAAGTTTAGGAACCGAAAAATTGCTAAAAATAGTAAGTTGTCATAAGATTGTTTTGAGTTAGTTAGAATAGGTGGGTGGCCACTAATATACACCTGGATAAATATTCCTTCCTTAGGAAGAAATGGTATCCATTGCATTGAGTTCTTGGGGGAGAGGGGGAATCGTTTGTTGAATCTTGGTGAGTTTCTTGCCTTGCTAGAGAAGTTGTGTTGCTTAGCTTGTTGAAGATTGTCACGAACTTGTTTTTGGCGGGGTTGAATATGTTAAACTAGCCAAGCTACATGATATTACTATGTGAAGAAGGAATATTTTCACTTTTCTGCAATATGGTCGACTTGCTTCTGTTGGATAGAAGGTGCTTGGACCAAGGTTATAGTGGTTGCAGTGTCCTTTTGTTCACATTTTGAACAGATTGTGAAGAAGATGAATTTTGTAGTATGAGATACTACCTTGAGGCACTATTTAGGTGGGACATTAGTTGGAACTAACTCTTGTATCCTGTAGAGATGACCCCCCAAAGTAACAATGACACTACGGGATTGAGACTCATAAATAGCATGGCGCTTCCACATATATGGTTGGCCCAAAAGAACATCACATACATCCACTAGGGAAACATAACATAATACCTCATCTTTGAAGGGTTGGATTCCATAGGACAGGAGGCACTATTGGTCGACACGGAGATCTTGTCCCTAGAAAATCCACCCAATGTTGTATGCTTGTAGGTGTGGTGTTGTCGACAATCCCAATTGTTTGATGACCTTTGTTGAGATGAGGTTCTTCTGGCTTCCGCTATCGACAATGAAATGCAATGGGATCCTTTTCACCCACATCTGTGAATGGAAGAGTTTCTCCCCCTCTTATGGATTTTTTTATTCTTCTGGTTGAATTGTTGCAGTCGCAATAGTAGCAGTGGGGTATGCGTCGATTACCTATATCTTCCTAGTAGTTTTTGAATCTGATTCTGAATTTGGGTTCGGATATTTTTCTTTGATCTCAGCCACCAATGATAGTTTTGAGCGACATTCATCGGTGTTGTGCCAGGGGATTTTGTGTAAATCATGTCATTTTTCAGTGTCATTATTTATCTTTCCCTTACCCTTCTTTTCCTATGGATTGAACTGGTTTTAGGGAGGCTATTTGTTAGGGTTGTCTTTATCATACTTTGGTTGTTGCGGATTTGCATACCCGAACTCCCATTTTTTCTAGTGATTAAATTTCTTCTAAATATTGACAGCATATCGATAAGTAGATCCCAACGATGAGATGTCCAGAAAATTCATTTTTGTTTGGATGTATCTGTGTAGAGCCCCACGGTATTTCATAACCAAATGTCACTCAGAGTCTTTGATACTCAGCTTGGTGTGAAAGGTATGGAAGGCATTGGTGAAATCTGGCACTGGTTGGCCCCTCTCTTGCCACAATGTGTTCCATCTCATGTATTGGTCGTCATAGTTTCTAATAAGGTAATATTTTTCCTTGACCGCATCCACAAACAAATCCCAGGTGGGCTCAGCCCCATAGATTCTAGACTCCTCTATGCAAATTTGTTCCCAGTAAGTTTCCCACGGATGTTTGACATGGGGGATATCCTTAAGGAGTGATAAGGTGATGTTTTCCCTATCAGAGAAATTATGAACAAAGAAATAACCTTCCAGTAGATTTAACCATTTTTATAGGGCATCTGCATTTATTTGTCCTTCAAATACGGGAATATTAAAATTAACTTGTACCTTGAAAGGAGAGGTGCCTCCAAAGTGGTCTCTTGATGAATACACACTTGTTGTGATTGGCAGACACTGAAGTATGTGGTAAATATTCTCCATCATTTCGTCCCTCTGTCGCATGAGAGCTTGCTCAAGCAACAGATTAATAGAATATTTTTCCTCGTCATTTTTCTTTTCTTCCACCATGGAGGATTTCTTGGGAATGAGAGAATGATTTTCCTCAAGAGAGACAATCTTGAGACCCAAATTTCTATACTCGGACCTCATCAGGGACATGCACTGAAAAAAATAAAAATAAATAAAACGATCAAGAGGCTCTGATACCATTGATCCGGATTATTTTCGGCACAAAATGAGAGCGGAGATATAATAAAGAAATGTACAGAGATATATTAGATATCTAATAATATAAAAAATATATATCAAATATATAAACACAGAGATACAGTAATACACACTTTCTATTAATGAGTGAAATGTACAGACTGTAAAATTACAGAGTGAAAGACTCGTTAGAATGGTGGAAGCTTATCTCTGAGAAGAGATGTGATGGCTATTGTTAAGGTCCTAACCCGCACATAGGTAGATCAATGTATTTGGATGTAATAAAGGTCAATATTAATAAGACCTTTCAATAAAATAGAATAAGGTGGATGTAAGAAGACCTAATAGAAGCTTTCACTTCTAGAAGGATCTTCCTCTAGATGCTTCTCTTAATAGACATAGTTAGTATAAATAAGGGTCGAGGGTATGAAAAACCCTAGCTTGGATATTATTGTAATAGAGCACTGCTC
>ML817225.1:17113-29257 GCA_009831015.1 Picea engelmannii | reverse complement strand
AGGAGAAGAAGAGTGGTGCATCTCTTGGAGAGGACTATCTGTATTGGTTTGAGTTATCTCTTGAACATTGTATTAGCAATTTATGATAAGGAAGTTTTTGCTGGGTTTTCTTCCCCTAGAGGGTTTCCCAGGATAAATGTTGTCTCTTGCGAATGTGTATTTCTCAGTGATCTTGTTCTTATGATGCTCTTATCTATTGAAATGCAAAGAACTATAATAATGACATAAACATTAACACAAAGATATAATAACTGATTTCAAAATAAATTATTAATATTGGGAAGAAGAGAAATATTGACCCACCAGGAGTCCTACGGTTGATGTCATTCCCGATTGTCGTAGTTTCTTCATTCTTTTCCAGCGACTTCTTTGCAACCTGCAAGAACCTTAAAGATGCAAGCCTATACAGAGAGGTAGTTATACTAATAACTACATGTTAGTCTAATGAAGTATAACAGTAAAATCTCAGCAATTAATATTCAACGAAATATATATGAAAAGATTGTGAGCCAAATGTTACAAATAAAACATATTTCGAAGGAAATAGTTTCTATATTCATTCAACAATTAAGGTGGTTACAACTTTATACCTGACCTGCACGACATTGCCCGGTTGAGAGAGATCCCAGGTTCCTCCACCCTTGCTTTTGTTATACACGATGGTCTTGACTCTTGATTCACCACGGGCCCAAAGAGAGTATAAAGGGAAACTATTGGCAAGATAAGTTGGTGATCATAAGGAAATTGGAAACGAGGGTTTCCAGGTCAAACTAACAGCAACAGAGATGTGAAAAGGGTTTACAGACTCGACGGGGATAGCCAAATAGGGGTTTGCTCAGTGTGTGTAAAGAATCATTACTTGTCATTACCTTTCTCCTTGGACAAATGTTAGGTACTAGTTCTATTATATTAAGTAGAAAACAAAAATACCGCAAAAAAAACAAGCGGAACAACAAAATGTAAAGAACCACAACAAAAAATGATACCTTTATTGATAGAAAGCAATGTTCACTTGTCTCTTTGAGGGAGCAACGCTCTATTGCAATAATTCTCAAGACAAATATTTCTCATGCCTCCTACTCTTATTTATACTAATTCTATCTTCTAAAGAACATTCTAGAGGAAGATCTTTCTAAAAGCGAAAGCTTCTATTAGATCTTCTTACATTGACTTGTTCACATTTATTAAGTAGGTCTTATTAACTAATGTCGGTGTTTATTGCATGGAAAATATATTATTCTACCTACATGAGGGGTTAGGGAGGTTAGGTCCCTAACATGTCCTCCCCCTTGAAGAATAGTCTTGTCCCCAAGACTTGAGATGAGGAAATTGTTGCAGAATGGTGGTCGACTCCCGGATGGTATCTTTTGGAGTTGTATATTTCCACTGAAATAACACTTCCTTGATGATGCCCTGACGGAGACAACACTTGCTGGTTCAATATTGTTTGTGGTTGTGTAATACCCCGGTTTTGAGACCCCAGATTAAATAATGTATTTTGTTATTTTATGAAAGGTCGGAGCGCCAAACAATTAAAAGAGGTCGGAGTGCTTAGGAAATGTAATACTTGATCATTATTAATAATAAAATATATTGTTGGATGCAAGACAGACAAGGACAAGAGCTATAGGGGGCTATGATTCCACGAGAGAGGGGGCTTAAGGGGCTAGGTTTTTTATTATATGTTGTTTACCCATAATTGTTTTAATTGAGAGAAGTAGTTACCTAAGCTTCTTGGGGAAAGCCATGTGGTTCTTGATTTCTCAGTAAATATATAAACCGATATTTGGGTTGTTTGGGGGTTCACACTCTTCATTATGTTCACTCTCTACATTCACTCTTTGTTCATTCATTATTCTCATTTATTCTGATCTTGGCTTGGGAAAAGAAGGAAAACGAATAGCTGGAAAATGAGTCATTGTTTGTTGGTTGTGTTAGTTACTGGTGCATTCCAGCCATGAATTAATGCTTGCATGTTTGAGATGCATTGGCATGTGCTGAATTTTATTCACGGCTATGAATCATGAGAGTCTCAGCATCGAGATTCTAAACCAAATGCACTGGAGCCCTGGAAAGAAGTGGATAGCCTGAGGGACTATGTGGCAATGAAGGGGTTCAATTGTCTTTGGGTGGTGCAGGCTGGGGAGAAAAGGGTTGATGTACTTGGGATTGTTGTGTGTGAGAAACTTGTGAGAGCTTGAGTGCTAACTGGTTTGGGAAGCTAAGTTTCGTCCTGGAACCCGTCATTGTGGATTCATAGCCCTAGTTCGAGGGTGACCTGTTGTTGAGATTTGGAACAACAACGTTTATAGTTAGATGGAACGTCCTTGGTCTGCAGCCAGTTGGTGATTGAAATTGTTTAAGATAAGTGATCTATGTCGTGGTTTCTTTGCTTGTATATTTATTTCTATTGTGTATTAAGTATTATCTATGAAATTTGTATTTATAATATGCATGTTTGTTGGTTATTGTTGTGCATGGCACAATAATCATTTTTGGTATGATGTAGCATGAATCTTGATTACTGCATTGGATTCTTTCATGTTTCTTCATTAATTAAATGTTATCATAATTCAAAATCATTTTTGAAGTGCGTTTTTTTTTAAGTAGCATGGTCAGCCTGTGGGTGGTTGGGTATGTTACAGATTGGTTTCAGAGCGCGAGGTTCAACACCGAGTTTGTATGGACCAAGAGCTGACACAAATTTAGCAAATTTGTGGTTGCATATTTCATTCAGTGACAAATTCGGAAAAAATGGGGAACAGAGGTGAAATCCCCAAATTTTGAGCAGATTTCAAGTTTAGTGCTTAAGAGCAGATAAAGAAGAAAACTTATGGTGTCGACCTATAAGTTGCATAATCGAATTCGGCCATGGAAGTCGAATTATTATGTCTTCGGGGCGACTATGAAGTTTTTTAGATCGATGGTCTAGATTAATTTGACCGTGAAGATCAACAATCAAGATTCAATAATGAACAGGGTGTGAGTTTGAAGCTTGAAAGAACGAGAACTGTCGGATTAGTTGGGGTCATTCTCATTTGTCAGATCTCACAGAGATGTTCTTTCGAGTAAAGTGTTTTCGGAAAAGCTCGTTCGGAAGAAATCTGATCAAGTCGATTTGATTGAGGTAAACAATACACAGTTGTGGAGCCCGAGATGATCGTGGTCGTTGATCGACACGATTGTTAACCGTCTAATCTATCAGACAAACATGTTGTCTTAGGAGGGCCAAGGGTGAAGGAGAATGCATGTAATTTGAGACGTTGGCATGCCATGTCAGAGGACATGTCAACTAACATGGCAAACAGGTGATGTGTACATCCATGGTGTAAGGTACATGGTGGTGGGTAACAGGAGATCGAGAGACCGGAGGCACGAATCGATAGCGTAAATAATCGCGGGAAAGGTGTCTTAACCCTAGCCCTAAAATCTATAGGATGATAGATCTCGATCGTTCATCGGAAGAGTGCTAGTCGGAGTGAGTTGCAGCCCTGGAGGGGATGCACTCCGATGGGAGGAACACCGAGAGAGAACTAGAGTGGCTGAGATCCAAGTGATTGGGCTTCGGCGGGAGAAATTTCGAGGAATGATCTGCGTCATTGATCGATGATTGGGCGTGATGTAACAACAGTTGTCGATCTATCGTGGGTCCCACCTAGCCGAGTCTAAAGAGTTTAAAAGGATGTACCTTAACTATCGAGCAGTTGTGAACTCCGAGTGAATCTTAACCGTTGGAGGATGAGAATAAGGATCGTTGAATCTGTCGTAGTGAGTACAGTCGAAGTGCAATGGTCGAAGTGGTCAACGAGACCAGAGTGAAGTTACTCCAATGGGAGGTACTCTAAGAATGAAGGAGGTCCATTGATCGATGTGTGGGCAGGATTTAATCTTAGTCGTAGATCTCATGGGTCCCATTTGTAACGTGGAGAGTAGAGAGTAACCGCCAAGCATGTGGAGGCACCGACGTTATTAGAGTCGTTGGTTCCAGAAGTCCGAGATTTGTTGGATTTGTAGTATAGATCCGTCGAGGTGCGTGTGGTCGGAGAGAGTCTATCAGAGGGGACTTTATGCAGGAAACCTGTTGATTCTGATTGGAAGACTCTGGCGGCAAAGAAAGGCTCTGAGGTGATCTGAACCATTGATTTGGGGACCGATGAACCAAGTAACAGGTATCGTGTCAGTGCCACATCGGATGTCACAAGTGACCGAGAGCCAGATGATAATAAAGTGGAAATTAATGAATGAAGACCTAAGAATTTTTAGAAGGCCATAACCTTTTTCCTTGAGTTCGAAATTAAGCAAGAAAATAGTTGTTGTAAAGCTCTCAGAGAGAGGAATCCAGTTATGCACTCAAAAAATTGTTTGGAGTAGCAAAATTCAATCAATTCAGAATAAGATGACTGGTGTCCTTAAGGAAAAGAGAACATGTGTGTGTGTGTGTGTGTGTGTGTGTGTTTATAGTCATTTTTTAGAAATGCTTATACATGTTTATGCTTTCATTTTGGCTAACAAAGATTATGTCACATACACACGTTTTTGCAGAATTAAGGGATATAAACAAGATAAGAATGCATATCTAGGAAATCGAGAAAGGAGAAGGAGCCTTTAGTTGTGATAAAGAAGCTCAAGGTCAAAACATCAATGTTGGTAATGCAAAGACAAAATCAAATGGACACTGGAGCAGAGGGGAACAAGAAACATTATTAGAGATTGTGAAAAGCCTGCAAACAAAAGCGCAGAGTTATAAAGAAGACATTGAGAGGTTGATGAAAGAACAAAACCAAATAAATGTTCAAGTGATGCAAAGCCTAAATCAGTTGCATAGGCAAGAAAAGAAGGGATCAAAGTCAAGACACGTGGAAGAAGACAAATAACATGAAAGAAGAGATAACTACAAAGAAGTTAGTTATTCAAGAAGTGTCAGTAGGACTCATAATCAACACTTTGTTGAGATTATGTACCTTGGGAGGTGTTCCCCATGTGTTTGTGATATCTTAAACACATGTGGGAAGTACTATGTACTTTGTGCCTTGTACTTTATGTATAATTTCACTTTGATTTAGGAGATTTAAGTCAAAAGTGAAATTTGGTCATTTATGTCTAAAATGACTATTAATTCACTTTGTGGGTGAATTTGGAGACATAAAGTGAACTTAGAGAACTTAACCCAAAGTGGGTTTGAGTGTGAGATTCTTTTGGAGAGATCTCAACCTTTGATTAGACTTGAGATGGGATGATCTCAATCGTCTATTTATTAGGTTTCCTTATGGAGGTTCAAGAAGGGTGCAAAGGAGGATGAGGAGCTCATTCACTCATTTATTCACTTGGAGAGTTTGAGAGAGAGCACGAGGATGAGGTTTCAGGCATATGGTGAGGTTAGCTTGGGCGCTCCCTTCCATGGAGATAGCCAACAGGCTTAGGGCCTTGTTTATTTAGTGGGAAGATTCCTGCTTGGAGGAGGGAGCATCATTAGTGGGGAGGACTTTCAGAGCTCATATTGCAGTGAGGTTTGTTTTAGAGGGAGGATACTCGTCAGTATCAGAGTACTATGGAGGGGTTTCTTGATCAGAGCTTTCAGTTGGCTTATGGCTCAAGTTCAGTGGTCTTGTCAACATTTATGGAGGGTGCACCATCCTAGGGCGCTCTTGCTTCATTTGGACTAGTGTTGCAGCTTGGATCAAGTTGTTATGTATTAGGCTCATCTATATTTTGTACTTGTTGCATTCCACCTTCTATTCTCCTCATTTATACACATATATTCCAAACTAATTTTCCCCGGGGGTTTATCCATGGTCATGTTGACCAAAAATGCCTGTGTTCATTTTCATGTATGTTAGAGTGTAGAACTACTGTATTTTCAGCTGTAAAGATCTCTAGGTGTGATACATTTATTTTGGCATGCATGTGCTAACCCTTGGTGACTAAAACTACATGCTAGAGCACCTAAATTGCTAATGTAACCGTAACAAATCAACAAGAAGTTCCTGAACTGTTGGTTGTCCTAAAACAACAACAAAACCCTCATTGACAGTTGAAACTTAGAGCCAACTTGAGGTCAAAGACAAACCTAGTTGGCAGCTTGATAGGACCTAGAAAATCTTCATGGTATCAGAGCTTTGGTGGCTGATTTCTGAGTAGTTTTGGACAACATATGAGTGGGTTGTTTTAGACATCTTCTTGGCAGATTTTGTGGACAACCATTGATAGTTCTTAGTGGCAGCTTGTTGGCGGAATTTTGTAGAGCGGTTTGTGGACAGTTTCGTCAGTCTCTTTTCACACCTACGGGGTAGGAGTGAGGTTGATTTGACACGACCTCTTTTCACACCTATATTGCTAGGAGTGAGGTCGGATTTTGCTTACCTCTTTTCACACATGTGTTGACAAGAGTGAGGCAACGTTCCTTTGCAGTTTGAGCATCAGTTGGAGTGCAGTTTGGCAGTCATGTCAGCATCTCATATGTGTGTGGAGGATAGGCTAGTTGGGGCTAGCAACTGGTTGCCTTGGAAGGCCAAGATTGTCTTTGTCTTGGAGGACCTTGAACTATGGGACACAGTTGAGGTAGTTGTTCATGTTCCCCCTGCTACTACTCTTGTCTTGTTAGCAGAGTTCAGGAAGAGGAACAACAAGGCAAAGAGGACCATATGTGATGCATTGCAAGATCATATAATTCCCCACTTGATCGGGAAAGCTTATGCATATGAGATGTGGGTATCTCTATGTAAGCTTTATCAGAGCTCTAATGAGAACCAAAAGATGGTTCTTCATGATCGACTCAGGGGCATTCGCATGCTCAAGAGTGAGTCGGTGACTTCATTACTTGGTCGATACACCCAAATCAGAGACGAGCTTGGAGTTGTTGGAGAGGTGGTGGAACCCAATTCTATGGCGAGGACAACCTTAAACAACTTTACCAAACCATGGGGTCCATTCGTTCGTGGCATTGTTGTCGGGGAGGTCATGCCCACATGGGAGAGGATGTGGGATGACTTCGTTCAGGAGGATACTAGACTTGTAGCAGAGGCCTCTGGACAGCAGCAGCAACATCAGCAGTCAGGTCAGGGTGATGAGGATCTTTCTCTTTGGACAAAGGGCAAGAAGAAGGCCAGTCGGGGAGGTCGGTAGGGTCCCAAGTTTGGGGCCCCACCACAGAGAGGAGAGAGCAGTAGTGGTCAAAAGAGAGATATGAACAAAGTGAAGTGCTTTGTTTGTAAGAATTTGGGGCACTATGTTGGACAGTGTCCCAATAGAAAGAAAAATAGGGGTGGTACCGCAGCTACAACAGAGGAGGCAGAGTTTCAGACTCAGTTCGATAGAGAGTGTGCTTTCCTCATATGTTGCACTTCAGTTGAGACGACACCCAGTGTCTGGTATATTGATAGTGGGGCTTCCATCCATATGACTGGAGTCAGAGAGCATTTGATTGATCTCAGAGACACCGAGGTCAGGATGGAGATTGCTCTTGGAGATGACTCCTTGGTTAGAGTTGTTGGGATTGGTATTGTTACCTTTCGGAGAGATGGCATGCCACCTATATCGTTCAAGGACGTTCTCTATGTCCCTGGGCTGAAGAAGAATTTGATTTTAGTTTCTACCCTCCAGGATAGAGGTCTTGAGGTGTCCTTCAAAGGGATCGAGGTATTCATTCACCCTAAGGGGTCCTCGCTTGCCTCAGGACAAGTGATTGGAGTGAGGGATGGTAAACTGTTCAAATTAATTTTTTAGCCTCTTCATGCATTGGCAGTGAGCAATGACAACAACACATAGACATGTGAGCTATGACATTGTAGGATGGCCCATCTACATCATGGAGCTCTCGGAGGATTGAGAGAAGTTGTGATCGAAGTGCTACAGATCAGTACAGAGCATCAAGATGTTTGCAGAGGATGTGTGCTTGGTAAGTTTACCAAGGTCTCATTCCCCGGCAGTGACATCAGGTCAGCTGGGATACTGGATTTAGTACACACAGATATGTGTGGGCCCATGACTCGAAAGTCCTTGAGTGGTTGTGAGTATTATCTCACATTCATTGATGACTACTCAAGGAAGACCTGGATCTATTTTCCGAACACCAAGAGTGAGGTCTTCAAACGGTTCCAAGAGTTTAGAGCTCTTGTGGAGAACCAATCTAAAAAGAGGATCAAGGTCTTGCGGTCGGATAACGAGGTAGAGTATTCCTCCATATAGTTCATAGACTTTTGTGCCCAGCATGGCATTAGAAGACAGATGACCGTACCATACAACCCCCAATAGAACGAGGTTGCCGAGAGGAAGAATCAGACTATCATCGGTGCAGCAAGATCCATGTTGTACGATAAGAGTTTGTATTTGTACTTATGGGCAGAGGCGAGTGCTACTGCAGTTTACCTGCAAAACAGGAGCCCCCATAGGATATTGGGGAAGATGACTCCTAAGGAGGCCTTCACTGGTAGGAGGCCCGATGTCGAGCACATCAGGATCTTTGGGTGCTTGACATTTTCTCATATCCCCTCAGAGAAGAGGACAAAGCTAGACCCCACAACCTAGTAGGGGATTCTAGTTGGATACTCAGAGGTGTACAAAGCCTATCATATCTACATTCCATCACTTAGGAGAGTGGTGGTGAGTAGAAATGTCAGATTTGAGGAGGATATGGCTTTTCATAGATCTCTTGAGTCGATAGTCAGTGTGGAGGATGATGCATAGGCACTGATTGATGCTTGAGAGGGAGCACAACCTGTAATATACCAGATATAAAAAGTATGCAGAACAAAAATAAAATGCTAGAAATGGCAGAATAACAACAATATAACCAAAACAATCACCACAATAACACTGAAATGATATAAGAATAACAACAGAAATAACACTTTGATTCTGAGAGCAATGTTCACAGGCCTCTTCGAGGCGGCAACCTCCAGTCGAGCAGAGCTCTATTATAATAATCTCCAAGCTAGGGTTCTCATACCCTCGACTCCTATTTATATTAAATATGTCTATCAAAAGAAGCATCTAGAGGAAGATCATTGTAGAAGCGGAAACTTCTATTAGGTCTTCTTACATTCGACTTATTATATTTTATTACAAGGCCTTATTAATATTGACCTTTATTACATCTGAATATATTGTTCTACCTATGTGCAGGTTAGGACCCTAACATGTCCCCCCCCTTAAAAACAACCTTGTCCTCAAGGCTTAAGATGTGGAAATTGCTACAAAATGGTAGTTGGTTCCCAAGTGGCATCTGTTGGAGTTGTATCTTTCCACTGCACTAACACTTCATTGATGGTTCTCTGACGCAGGCGACGCTCACGCTGGTCCAAAACTGTTTGTGGTTGTAGCCAAATGGATCCTTCTTCGGCTAACTCGAGAAGGTTGGTTTGAATTTGGCACTTAGTTCCAATCACCTTCTTTAAGCATGAAACATGAAAAACATGATGTAGCTTCGATTGACTGGGCAAAGCTAACTGATAGGCCACCTGTCCCACACGCTTGAGAACGATATAAGGACTATAAAATTTGGGTGCTAGCTTCTGACAATGCTCGGCCTTAAGGGAATTTTGCTTGTAAGGTTGTAGTCAAAGAAACACCTGATCCCCTTCTGCAAATTGACGTTCAGAGCGACCTTGATCTACTTGTTGCTTCATGCGATTTTGTGCCATGACCAAATTCTCTTTGAGAGCATGAAGAATAATCTCTCGAACTGTAAGTGTTTGGTCAACCGCCTGGATCTTCGAGACACCAGGTAAGTATGAGAGAACTGAAGGTGGATTATGTCCATATACCGCTTCAAAAGGAGTCATGCGTGTAGCTGTATGGTATGAAGTGTTGTACCACCATTCAGCTAGGGGTAACCATTGAGCCCATTGATTTTGATTTTCTGAGGCAAAACACCTCAAATATGTTTCCAAACACTTGTTGACAACTTTCGTTTGACCATCAGTCTTGGGATGATAAGTTGTGCTCAAATGCAATTGGGTGCCTTGTAGCTTGAACACTTCTTGCCAAAAATTGCTTGTGAAAGTTGGGGTCGCGATCAGAAACAATAGAGTGTGGCATGCCATGAAGCTTGAAGACCTGATCCATGAAAATTTGAGCCACCGTGGATGTTGTAAACAAGGGTTGAAGAGTACATAAATGAGCATACTTGGAAAGGCGATCAACAACCACCATGATAACTGATTTATTTTCCGATTTGGGTAAGCCTGTAATAAAATCCATAGAGATATCCCTCCAAATAACAGGCGGAATCGGAAGCGGTTTTAGTGTGCCCGGAGATTTGACTGGTTCTCCCTTGTTGCGTTGACACACATCACATTCAGTGACAAAATTACGAATGTTTTGTTTCATACCATCCCAGAAAAAAGAACGTTTGACCCTGTCATAGGTTTTGGTGAACCCAGAGTGCCCCACTATGGGTGTAGCATGAAGCTCAGAAAGTACCGTGGATTTAAGCTTTGATTGTTTACTTAAATACAAATGCCCTTTGTATTGAAGCTCATCATGGAGCCAAAAGTACCCTGGGGAAGCTGGAGCATTGCACTGCAATTGTTGGATCAGATGCAAACTTTTGGGATCTTGTAGCCATTCTTGGCGAACAACTTGGAGCCAATATGGTACAATGAAGGAAAGAGAAAAAAGGGATCCTTCATCTTCATATTTCCGAGAAAGTGCATCCGCAACCATATTGTCTTTGTCTTTCTTGTAAATGATCTCATAATCATATCCAAAGAGCTTAGTCACCCATTTTTGTTGCTCTGGGGAGGAAATGCGTTGTTCCAGAAAATACTTGAGGCTTTGATGGTCTGTCTTAATTTGGAAGCGTTGCCCCAATAGATAAGGGCGCCACAGATCAACGACATGCAAAATAACCAACATTTCATTTTCATGGATTGATTTGCTCATATTTCTTTCAGATAGTTGCTTGCTAGTAAAGGCCAAAGGCCGACCCTCTTACATAAGGACAACATCAATTCCTTTCCCTGAAGCATCACATTCCAAGACAAAGGTCTTTGTGAAATCAGGAAGTGCTAGGACTGGAGTGGTGCACATGGCCATCTTCAAGGTTTGAAAAGCTTGAGCAGTGGCTGGAGTCTAAGTGAAAGAGTTCTTTTTTAGGAGAGCAGTGAGAGGTGTTGCAATCTTTCCATAATTCTTAACAAACTTGCGATAATAACCTGTTAAGCCCAGAAATACACACAAGCTTTTGACAGTCTTTGGGTGAGGCCAGTCTTACATAGCTTCAATCTTTCTAGGATCCACCCTGACGCCATCCTTGCCAACCAGATGACCCAAGTACTCTACTTTTGAAGCGCCAAAAGCACATTTAGACTGTTTCAGGAAAATTTGGTGCTGAGAGAGTAGATGGAGAACTTGATCCACATGAGCAAGATGGTCTGTCCAGGTTTTTCTATAGATGAGGATATCATCAAAGAAAACTAAGACAAAATGACGGAGAAAATGACGAAAGACATGATTCATGAGGCTTTGGAAGGTGGAGGGGGCATTACACAAGCCAAGGGCATGACCAAAAACTCATAGTGGCCCTCATGAGTTCTAAAGACAGTCTTAGGAATGTCTGCCTCTTTCATACGTATCTAGTGGTAGCCTGAACGAAGATTAAGCTTAGTAAAGAATTGGGCGCCACTCAATTCATCCAAGAGGTCATCAATGACATGAATGGGAAATTTGTTTTTAATGGTAAGTTTGTTGAGGGCACGGAAGTCAGGACACATTCGCCAAGAACCTTCTTTCTTCAGGACCATGACCATAGGAGAAGAGTAGGGGCTCGTACTAGGGCGGATAACGCTTGCATTAAGGAGTTCATGGACCATTTTCTCAATTTCATTTTTTTGGGAAAATGGGTGACGATATGGACGGATATTGGAAGGAAGGCTTCCGGGTACAAGGGGAATTGAATGATCATGAACACCACGGGAATGAGGGAGTCCCTGGGGAGTGGAAAAAACCACTTGATGTTTAGAAAGGATGGCTTGGAGGTCTTGCGGCACCGAGGGTGTCTCTATTGCTTGTATGGCATGGAGTTGGGCAATAACACCAGAATGACCTTTTTTTAGCAGCTTTTCCATGCGATGGGAACTAATGATCTCAGGTGAATCGACGGTGATGCCTTGGGACTTATATTGGTGGCCCTCCTGGTCAAATTGC
>ML817224.1:114921-127134 GCA_009831015.1 Picea engelmannii | reverse complement strand
TAGATAGTTCTGTGTTTCAGCATTGGCCTTGAATACTATTCTGCAAATATGGACACTTATGCGCTTCTAATCAATGGTTAGGTCAAAAAGTAATGTAAAGTATTATGCAAAACAGATTAAGCATATAATAATGAGAAAGGACGTTATGTACCTTGGGATGATCAGGTGAAATGATAGTATAAGTTAAAATATAGGTGATGAAGGGTATAATAATGGCAAAAAGTATGGGCAAAAAGGGTACAATATGTGGTCCTAACAGTATCCTTTAGTTTAAAGATAGGGAGTTGGTGCTTCCTAGGTTTGGTTCCCTAAAACAAGGGAGTAGGTACTTCCTAGGGTTGGTTCCCTAAACAAAAGGGAGTCGGTGCTTCCTAGGGTTGGTGCCCGAAAAATAATGGAGTTGGTGCTTCCTACGGTTAGAGCCATGAAACAAAAGGGGATTTGGAGCTTCCTCGGGTTGGTTCCCTGAGAAAGGGGATTGTTGTCTCCTAGAGTTGGTGCTCTAAATCAATCTTTGTATAAAACTTGTAATTTGTAATTTAAAGTTTATACTTGTTGATGTTATTTACCGAAGTTTGTTGTTGATCAATAAAGTTAATAAATAATTATTTAAAATTTATTAAAGGGTATCAATATTGATTCACTCCCCACCTCTCATTATCGAGCTACATTCTAACAATTGGTATCATAGAAGGTGCCTTCAACACAATCTAATAAATAGAAGGTAGATTATGCATATCTAATGGATCAACAAGAAGGATTGTCTTCCACCATAGCATCTTTGTTCAAAGGGAATGATTATTCACTTTGGAATGTGAGGATGAAAGGCTATATAATGTCCCACAGTTGTTATATCTTCCAGTCTGTAGAATATGTGTACATTGTGCCTACTACTCCTCCCACAGACACAACTGGAAAGAATCTTTGCAATGACAATGAAAGAGTAGCCAATGCCATACTAGGAGGATTATCCAATGCTATATTTATAAAAGTAATGAATTGTAAGTCAATGAAAGAAATATGGGATAAAATAAAGGTCATATATGAAGGATATAGAAAGGTAAAAAATTCCAAAATACAAACCTACAGAATAGAATTTGAAAACCTAAAAATGAAAGAAGAGGAGAACATAGAAAAATATCTTCAAAGAGTAGATGAAGTGGTCAACTCAATTAGATAATTAGGAGAAGACCTCAAAGATCAACCCATTGTCCAAAATATCTTGAGATCATTACCCATAAGATATGATGCCAAGATTTCCACTCTTGAAGATAGACCATATCTTGATAATATCACAATGGATGAACTACATGGGATCCTCACAACATATGAGATGGGAATGAGGCAAGAAACACCATCAAAAGGAGAAACAACCTTCAAATCGTAAAAATCAAAGAAGAAACAGGGGCATCTGTCTAATGAATATCAGTAAGAGATATTTGATGAAGAAATAGTTAACTTCATGAAGAAACTCAAGAAAGGAACTAGTAGATACATAGAAAAGTTTCCTCTAATATGCTTTAAGTGTGGAAAGATTGGACATTTTTTTTCCAAATGTCCCTATCCAAAACAATAAGAAAGTGACGATGAAAAAACTTTCAAAGAGTAGAAGAAAAACCAAATCAAAGACAAAAGGAAGATCTACAAAAATAAAAAGGCCTTTTACACTGAAGAGAACAACAACTCATCTAAAGGAAGTGAAGAGAAAGAAGAATATGAGCATCTATTTATGGACATAGGAATCCAAGGTAATCACATTAAAAAGACCTTTGATATTGAATAAGAAAACTCTGAGGTTGAAGGAGAAGTAGACCTTGAAGAAGAATTGATCAGTTCCCTGGATGAACTCAGAAAGTATAAAAAGAAGAACGAGTTGTTAAGAGGACAACTACTAGAATTTGAACAAGCCCAACAGACAAGAGAAAACAAAATTTCAAAAACTATAAAAGAATCATAGAAAATCATCATTGAATTTAAAACTCAACTTCAAGAAGTCAAAATAAATAAATAAATAGTGAATGAACAATTCAAGGAAAAACAACAAGTTTGTAAAAACCTAGAGGATGAAATTAGTCAGCAGAAAGGAGAACTAGAAAGAGGAAATCACCAGTCAAAGTTTGAGAACAGTTGAAATATTTTGAATGATATTCTCAACAACCAAAGATAACCAAATGATAACGAATGATTGGTATATGATCAAAATTCAACCTCTTCTGCACAAAAAACTGATAAAAAGTAAATCAACTATGCATATGCTCTTGGAAATCCCTTAAAAAGAGAAGATAACAAGATGAAGATGGCGCCATTACAGACTGTTTTTAATAAGAAAGCACCTGCTCCAAAAAGAAAAGAAAATACAATTATCAAAAGGATGGTATCAAAAGGAAAGGGACATATAGTAATCAAAAGGACTCCTCCTAACATATATCGACATATATTTTTTGGATATTGTTATTCATGCAACAACTTTGGACACAAAGAAACACATTGTAAATCCTATAAAAATACAAATCAAGAAATTTCCAAAGATATAATAACAACAAGAATGATCTAGAGAAAATAAATTATAAAGCATTCTCTCCTTTACAAAAGTACAATGTTGAATTCCACAAGTGCAACAACTTTGGCCATAAAACTATTGAATGTAGATTACCAATGCAATCCTTGAAGGTAAGAAACCCTAACAAACATGATAAAAATATATGGAAATAAAAACATATAGTAGAAAAAGTAATTGACTGTAAAATGGCCATGTATGAAAAGAACAAAAAGTACCAATGGTATATTGATAGTGGATTCTTAAAACACATGACATGAGATAAAGGTAAATTTATCACTCTTACAAAGAAGGATAAAGGTAAAGTCACTTTTGGAGATAATGTATCTACCAAAATACTAGTAAAAGATAGTTTCTTTGGGAAACAAGAAAAATAAAGAAGAAAAAGTGATGCTAGTAGAAAATTTAAAACCTAATCTACTTAGTGTAATCCAAACCTGTGATCAAGGACATATACTCATTTTTTACTCCCAAACATGTGAAATAAGAGAAAAAGGATAAGGAAATTGTTTCTATTGCACCAAGAACCTCAAGCAATGTGTATATATTAGATATCGATGAAGAATAAGAATGCCATATGAGTCAAGTAGATGAAAGTTGGCTATGGGAAAAAAGAATGGGACACTTGAGATTTGATAACCTGATCAAAGATAGTAAAAAGGGAGTTGTAAAATACATTCCAAAAGTCATCAATCCCTCAGGTCATATCTGTAAACACTATCAATTAGGGAAGAAAACAAGAGTTAGATTCAAGACAAAAGATCATTCTACATCAAAACCCTTGGAGATTGTTCACATTGATCTATGTTGTCCCTCTAGGAATATAATCATACAAGGGAAACACTACTTCATGTTGATCATTGATGAATAAACGGGGATGACCTGGGTATATTTTCTCAAAGAAAAATATGAGGAATTTGAAAATTTTAAAGAATTCAAGACCTATGTAGAGAATGAAACAGATCTCAAAATAATTTTTTTAATATTAGATAAAAGAGGATAATTTACCTCTAAAGAATTCAATAAGTTTTGTGAAGATCATTGAATCAAGAGACAATTATAAACTCCAAGAACTCCTCAAAAGAATGGAGTTGTTGAGATGAAAAACATAATTCTTCAAGACGCTGCAAGAACTATGTTGAATGAATCCAAGCTCCCAAATAAATTTTGGAGAGATGAAATATACACAACAATCCACATACTTAACTAAGCACAACTGAGATCTAACCATGAGAAAACACCTTATGAATTATGGTTTGGAAAACCATCATTTGTGAAACATTTTAGAGTCTCTAGAGGTAAGTGTTACATCAAGAGGGATGAAGATGATCTAGGGAAATTTGACTCTATATCAAATGAAGGTATATTTATGGGATATTCACCTAACAAAAAGGATTACAAGTGTTATAATATAAGATTTCACAAAATAGTTGAAAGTGCAAAAGTAAAAATAGATGATCTAAAATTGAGAAAAATTAAATCTCAAGATTAATAAAAAATTGATGAATGGATAAGAACTAGTGATGATGAATAATATGGTGAACCAAAAGATGAACAAGATATTGAATAATTACAAGAGAATAAACCAGAAAATGATGAAGAGAAGGATGAAGAATAAACACCCTTACCAAAATCACCATAAAAAAGAGTTCAAAAGAATCACCCTAAAAATAAAATTATAGGTGATAAAGAAGCAGGAGTAGAAACAAGAAGGAAACTTAGATTTGATTATGAAAAGGAAACAATTTCAATAATATAACCAATATTTTTTGCAAAATCCAGAAAGAGTGAAGACTAGATAAAATCAATGAACAAGGAACTTGAACAAATTAATAAAAATCATACATGGGAACTTGTCCCTAGACCAAAATACATGAATGTGGTAGGAACCAAGTGGATATTCAAAAACAAACTCAATGAAAATGGACATATCATAAAGAAAGAAAAAATATTAGTATGCAAAGGATATTCCCAAGTGGAAGGTATTGAATGAAGATACTCTTTGCCCATTAGCAATACTAGAGGCCATCAGATTGTTCCTAGAATTTCCATGCTTCAGAAACTTCAAAATTTATCAAATGGATGTCAAGTTATCATTCCTGAATGGAACATTAGAAGAAGAAGTATATATTGAGCAACCAGAAGGATTCATATTAATAGAAAATTAGGACTATGTGTGCAAACTAAAGAAGGATTAGTATGGTCTTAAACAAGCCCCTAGAGCATGGTTCTCAAGACTTGATCAATATCTGCAAAAACAAGGACATAAGAGAGGGACTACTGAGAGAAACCTATATATCAAAATTGAGAATCAATATACAATTGTTGTGGTGGTATATGTAGATGATATCATATTTGGAAGTAATCTTACTATACTAAGAAAAATGTTTTCTACATAAATGCAGAAAGAGTTTGAAATGTCTATGCTAGAGAAATGAATTGTTTCCTAAGTTTACAAGTCACTCAAATAGATAAATAAATATTCATTTGCCAAACTAAATATATCAAATGAATGTTAAATAAATTCCAAATGGAAGACAATAAATCCATGTGCACTCCCATGGTCAGAGGATATAGACTAAGACTAGATCATGATTCACCAAGAGTAGACCAAACCATGTAAAGATCAATGGTTGGTAGCTTGTTATATGAAACAACAACAAGATCAAATATCTTTCAGGATATAGGAGTAGTAGGTATATTTCAATCTGCAGCTAAAGAAACTCACATGAAGGAAATAAAAAGGATATTCATATATCTTAAAGGAACCCTGGAGTCTAGTTTATGGCTTCCAAAAACAAAATATTTTACATTGACTACATATACTGATGCAGATTGGGTTGGTAGTGTACATGACAAGAAAATTACTAGTATAGGAGCATTCTACCTGGGAAAATTTCTGGTATTATTGTTAAGTAAAAAGAAAACATCTATATCACTATATATAGTAGAAGCATAGTACATTGTTGTTGCATCTTGTTGCACACAAGTAATCTAGATGAAACAAACCATAGAATATGTACAAGTGAAATATGATCATCCAATCATTATTAACTATGACAATACCAGTGCCATAAATATCTCTAAGAATCTTGTTATGCATTCTAAAACCAATCATATCCCAATTAAATACCATTTTCTAAGAGATCAGGTGTTACAAAAACAATTTCCTCACTCCATGCATCTTTCTTGGATGGCCTTCCATTTCCCTCTGCTGACTTGAAGTCCCCTTTTTGTTCACTATAGATCCAAAAATACATATTTTGTTTACATATACACACCCTACTAGTTAGACAACAAGTGTATATGCAGGTTTCTCCACTACAACCCACGTACATCGAGTTCGGTGCTCAAAAATTAAAAAATGTGTCAGGTTTCCATGTCATGTCACGTGATCCATGATCCTTGACCTTCCATCTATTGGAAAAACTCTGAATTGATCCTTCAATTCCATTTGGAGGCTATAAATTGATTCATATCCAAGCCTAATGGAGAATTAAACTTTGAGAGAAAAGACACCCTGGATAAATTTCACTTCATATTGAGTTTCCATCCCTTTGTCCTTGAAATTCTGAACTTCTTCTATTCATCCCCCAATATCTTCCTACTTTGTGATGGAGAACCTAATTGAATCCTACATATAATCTTGCCTTTGTAGAGGATTGAAGTGGTTGAGTCCCAACTGGAGGAAATTAGTTTTTCGATTCCAATATGTTCCATTACAAAAGTTTGTCACCTATGTACTTATGTCGATTATGTTAATATAAATACTTTTTTCTCGTCCAATTGATATCTTGAAAATATTTGAATTACTTTCCATGGAAGTATTTGTCATGTATGTTAATGGATTATGTTAAGCCCTAAATAGTGTCACATTACCCCTTAATTGGGGAATATTACATTAGTAATGTTATTTTATTATGTTGGGTTGGGTCCATTAGTTGTAATTGTACCTCATTGTCTCCTATATATACCAAGGAGACATTTTCATTTGGAATCATCTTGTACTTGAACATTTATGTGGTGTATAAGGAGGTTGACCCCTCGAAGAGACTTATTATCTGAATTTCTCTCTTTTTCAAGGCGTTGAGTACTTATTCTGAGGTTTTTCTATGCTATATTGATATTTGGTTCTTAACATATGGTATCAGAGCTCAAGGTCTTGGGGTTTCACTGCTACATATGAGACACCTTGGAATTTTTGTTATAACTTTTTTTATACAACTTTTCAAAAGGAACGACTTGTTGTGTATTTAGTAGACGGAGCAAGGTATGTTGGGTTAAAATTTAATCTCTTGAGGCCTTATACTTTCAGAGATACATCTTGTGTAAGATAGGGTTATGGAATCATCCTGAATTAAGTCATTGCAGAATTTTCTCTATAAAAAATTTTATGTAATTTTTCAGAACCTGAAATATGTAGGTTATTCACAGAAATTAGTAAGGTATATGTGGTAAAAATTGTATCTTTTGGGTCATCTTACATTTGTAGATACACCCTGTGGAAGATAGGGTATCTGACTAGTCTTATTGACTAGTCTCAAGTAGGTGTTCCGAGTAAAAAAAATCATAACTTCTTCCTACAGTATCCAAATTGAGTGAGACTGGTTGCATTGGATAGTGGATAGTCCTTAGTACTTTTGGTACAGTTGTCATAATTTTATATAAATTATTTTGTGTGGGGCATGCTATACAAGTGAGATATCTTGGAAAGGAAAACAATCATTAAGTTGTGGGGAAGTTAACGTAAATTCCACTTGGCACATCCAATTTTGATCAAACCTGTGGCATTGCAGAGAAGAAATATATGAGAACTACAAAAAATAAATTTTCATACCTAGAAGGGTCGAAAATTTGGAGATACAGAAGAAGAAAGACTGTCTAGAAGAACCACCTCAAAATCAAGGTTCAAAAGTGACACTTGGCCAACATGCCACCTAAAAAGGGAAATTGTACACCAAATAAGCCTCCAGACAGTCCTACTTGGACTATTTATGAAGGTGAAGAAATGTGTAGGGACATAAATGAATTAAAAAAGAATACAATGACAAAAGATGAACTGTAAGGGATGATGGATTCAACTGAAGCTAAATTTGAGGCAATAATGGATACTAAGATGCTTGGTTTAAAAAGGGAGATCATGGAAGGATTGAAAATTTTCCTAATAGAGAGGACACCTAAAAGTGAAAATGTATCCCATGAAATTCATGATGAGGACACAAGGAAGATGAATCAAGAATGGAGAAACTCCAAATTTGGGTTGAAGACCAACCACGTTCCTAAGAGGAACTTTGATGGCAAGGACCCAATCACATGGATATTTCAGATGGAGCAATTCTTTGATCTACTTAATGTGCCGCATACACAAATGGTATGAATTGCTTCTTTATATTTAGAACCCAATCACTTTGTATGGTATCGATGGCTTTGTTCTCACAAATCACTCGTCACTTGGACAATTTTCATGGAAGAAATGATAGCACACTATGAGGATACAAGGAGAAATACTTTCTTTAGCCAATTGATAAATCTCAAGCAAAAGGGTTCAGTTACAGAGAACATTGATAACTTCCTAAGATTGAATATAAAGGTAATAAATATTCCAAATGAGCACTTGATTGATGTATTCATAGGAACTTTAAAGGATAACCTTCAACATGAGGTTCTCCTTTGGGAACCCAAATCATTTGATAATGCATTTAGGGTGGCAAGAAATGTTGAAAGTAAAAATATGGTTATGGCTACTAGAAGGACCAATCCTAACATCTATAGAGAGAATAATGCTCCTTCTTCTAAATCACATCAACCTAAAAGGTTGACACCTCAACAATTGGAGGAAATAAAAGCAAAAGACTTATGATTTAATTGTGACAACAAGTACAGTAAGGGACATAAGTGTGGTGAGAAGAAATTATTCTACATATAGTGTGAAGAGGAATAAGAAAAAGAACAAGAACAATAACCATCTCAATATGAAAACGTAGAAGCAATTTCTTCTGAAGTGTTGACTCCCACAATATCATGTAATGCAATGTCTGGAATTAGAACTCCTCAAACCCTCAAGATAGAAGGATATATCAAAAAGAAAAAGGTAATAGTCCTAATTGATTTTGGTAGTACTCATAATTTCATTCACTATAAATGAGCCAAAGCTCTCAATTGCTTTGTATATCCAGTGCCAGAGTTTCAAGTAATAATTGCATATGGAGGAATTATCAATTGCTTAGGAAAATGAAATAAGATCAATCTTAATATGGGGGAATATGTAATGAATAGTCCAATGATTACTATACCCATGGTTGGGGTTGATGTTGTACTAGGAATCTAATGGTTAGAATCATTAGGAACAATGGATTTTAATTTTCAAGAAATTTTCATGAAATTTTCATTGGAAGGAAAAGAAACCGAGGTAAGAGGTATCACAGGGAAACCCAGTACAATGATAATCTCTAATGGCATGACAAAATTATTGAAAAAGGGTAATCAAGGTGTTATTGCACAACTACACTCACTAGATGTTCAAATGTATAAGACATCTATTCCTCTAGATCTCCAAGGGATCATTAATAAGCATTCCAAAGTATTTGAAGATATTCCCAAAGGTATTCCACCCACTCGAAATCATGATCATGATATTCACCTAATTCCCAGGATTTTTCCTCCAAACATCAGGCCGTACAGATACCCTTATGCCCAGAAGAGTGAAATTGAGCATATGGTTGAAGAAATGTTAGAGGATGGCATTATTAGACCTAGCCAAAGTTCTTACTCTGCACCGGTGGTAATGGTATTCAAGAAATATGGTTCATGGCGTATGTGTCCAGAATATAGAGAGCTCAACAAGATCACTATTAAAGATAAGTTTCTCATTCATGTCATTGATGAATTGTTATATGAACTACATGGAGCAATATATTTAACAAAGTTGGATATCCATTCAGGGTATCATCAGATTAGAATGAAGGAAGAAGATATTCCAAAAACAACATTCTGAACTCATGAAGGCCATTATGAATTTTTGGTCATGCCTTTTGGCCTTACAAATACACCTTCCATATTCCAAGGGTTGTTGAATTCCATTTTCAAGCCCTTCCTTCAAAAATTTGTGTTAGTATTTTTTGATGATATACTAATTTATAGCAAGTCTTGGGAGGATCATGTGTGACATGTTGACAAGGTGCTACAACTACTAAAGGATCAACAACTATATGCCAAACAGTCTAAATGTTTCTTTGGGGTGAAGGAGGTAGAGTATTTGGGTCATATTGTATCTCATGAAGTTGTCAAGGTAGACCCTAACAAGATTAAGGCCCTGATGGACTGGCCGATTCCCAAAACATTGAAGAATCTTAGAGGATTTTTGGGTTTGACAGGTTACTACCACAAGTTTGTTTGAAACTATGGGAGAATAGTATCACCTTTAATGGAACTAACTAAGAACGATGAATTTTCATGGACTCGAGAGGAAACTAAACCTTTTGAACAACTTAAAGAGGTGATGTGTAAAGCTCCTATATTGACCACTCCAGACTTCACGAAAACCTTTATTGCGGAATGTGATGCCTCGAGAAATCACATTGGTGTTGTCCTAATGCATGAAGCAAGACCCCTGGATTTTGAAAGTTGGCCACTCAAGGGAAAAGACTTACACAAACCCATTTATGAGAAGGAAATGATGGAAATACTACATGTTGGACAACTGAGAGGGGGGGTTGAATCAGTTGTCCTTGTGCTTAAACAATTATGTTTCTTTTAAACTCTTTGCAGAAACACTGAATGATGATCAAAATAATGCAGGGAAATAAACAATGGCACATTCAGCATCAGTCACATATATGAGAAACACAGAGACAGATATTTCCCGAGGAAACCCATACAGGGTAAAAACCTCTTTTTATTTATATGATAAGTAATAGTTACATTCTTTACATTATCATACATATGAGAACCAACTCATAATGAGGCTACAACCTCAGTTTTGCAAGTTTCTACTTGCTGAGAGCACCAACTCTCTATTTTCTCTAGCACCCACTAGAAGGAAGCACCAAGTCCCTGGTTTCTCTAGCACCAACTAGAAGGAAGCACCAACTCCCTAGTTTCTCTAGCACCAACTCCCTGAGTGTTTCCAGCACCAACTGGATGGAAGCACCAACTTCCAATCATACAAAAACCAACCTGTATAACAGAGAACAAGAGTTCTCCCTTGCACCACCCTGCCACCCTGGTTTCTCTGGCTGCAACCAGATGGAAACTACAACTTCCTGTGTTCAAGCACCCACTTGAACCTATGAGGACAATAGTCCTCCCTAGCACCTCCCTTCCACCCTGAAATATAAATCTTTGCTACTAAAACTTATTACAGTGATATAATGTTCAACAATGGCTTACCAGACTCATCACTGTTCTGTTGCATTTCGTTGCTTTGTCTGCCTCACTGCCTTCCTGCACACATGACTTGCGTTGTCGGTTCTTCTACTTTTTATGCTCTGTGCGCCATCTCCATTCATTGCACTGTTCCTCTTCTGTTCAATTCCGTTTTTTCACTCTCCTCCTTCTTCACGCATGAATCACCTTCAACAACAACAACCACAACAACTCCAACATCAACAACAACCACATCTCTTCTCTATACTGTGTATTTATATCTTTTATGCACCTTGTGCATGCAATGCATGAAATCCCTCTGCATACTCACACCGCGCCAATATCCTCCACAACTCGAGTGCTCTGTCTGATCATCATCGTGACTCTTTAGCTTCTCTGGCCGTTTTTCCACTCGTTCAACATCACTGTATGATATGATGAGATTCCTCAACCTCTCTGGCAGTTGAGACTCTTCGTATTCTCTGTGACAGTCGAGCTCACCTTCTCTGTTCCAGTTACAAGCTTCAATGCTCATCCAGCTGTCAATCACCTCCACGAGCATCTTCATCCCTCTTGAAGATTCCCAAAGACTCTTCATCTCCTCTGTCAATCACCCTGAAGTGACTTCGAGTCCTCTCGCAGAAACCATCAGTGGTTTCTGGCAGTTACACTGTGACGTGCAAAAGTATCCCTCTGATGTCCTTCAGTTTCATCTGCACCATTGGATTAGCTCTGATTTATGCATTTCACACTTTCGCAATTCAGAGATTCTGCGATGAGGCATATTAACTCTTCATGTTGCGAGCTCCGAAAAGGAGCTTGGCTACTCTAACTCCCTCCTCTACGTGACCATAGGCAGTGACCACCGGTTATAGAGATATTTCACCTTTTCGGTATTTTGACATTCATATCATCCCGTGTTTTGACACTCCCATATGCGATCCCTGAAATTTTGAGGCAGAGCTTATATGCACTAGGTCCTTCCTCCACATGACCACACGCAGTGACCATAGGCTGCACTATAAGGTGCTGCAAACTTATGGTCTTCATTGACCCTGATCGATGGTCCACAATCTCGATGTTAAGAACCAAACATCAATATAGCATAGAAAAACCTCAGGAAAAGTACTCAATGCCTTGAAAAAGAGATAATTTCAGATAATAAGCCTCTTCGAGGGGGAAACCTCCTTTTACCCCACTTAAATGTTTAAGTACAAGATGATTCAAAATGAAAATGTCTCCTTGGTATATATAGGAGACTAGGAGGTATAATTACAACTAATGGCCTAAAG
>ML817224.1:83124-99764 GCA_009831015.1 Picea engelmannii | reverse complement strand
GATGGACAAACTGAGATAGTGAACAAATGTCTGGAAGGATACCTTCATTGCTTTGTCTCTGATAAACAAACACAATGGTTCAAATGGTTACCCTTGGCAGAATGGTGGTATAACACTTCCTTTCATACTACAACAAAAATCACACCATTCATGGCACTTTATGGATACCACCCTCCTTCCATCACTTCTTCTCTAAAAGAAAAATCTAAGGTTCAAGCAGTGGAAGATCACATCGAGAATCAACAACAAGTTCTCCAAATCTTAAAGGACAACCCGACGATGGCACAAAATTGCATGAAACAACAAGCAGATCAACACCGTAGTGAAAGAAGTTTTGAAGTAGGGGATTGGGTATTTTTAAGACTACAACCATACAAACAGATTTCCCTCAAGCAATCCAAGAAGGATAATAAGTTATCACCAAAGTACTATGGCCCTTATAAGGTGTTGCAAAAGATTGGTACTATGGCATACAAATTGGAGCTGCCTGCATCTTCACGAGTACAACCAGTTTTCCATGTTTCATGCTTAAATAAGGTTATAGGCGACAAGATCCCAGTTCAAACTATATTTCCAGAACTTGACAAGGAAGGAAAAATCATATTGGAGCCTGAAGCCATCACTGACACAAGAATTCGCCAACTGAGGAATAGGTCCATTTCAGAGTATCTCATTAAATGGAGGAAACTACCGGCTGAAGAATCCACTTGGGAAGATGAGTCTTTTATACAGAAGCATCCAGAGTTACTCAAGCATTGCAGACAACACTTGTCTCAAGGGGAGGGGCATGTTAAGCCCTAATATTGGCTCATTACCCCTTAATTGGGGCATATTAGATTAGTAATGTTATTTTATTTATGTCGGCTTTAGGTCATTAGTTGTAATTATACCTCCTAGTCTCCTATATATACCAAGGAGACATTTTCATTTTGAATCATCTTGTACTTCAACATTTAAGTGGGGTAAAAGGAGGTTTCCCCTCGAAGAGGCTTATTACTTGAAATTCTCTCTTTTTCAAGGCGTTGAGTACTTTTTCTGAGGATTTTCTATGCTATATTGATATTTGGTTCTTAACACACCTTCAACAACAACAACCACAACAACTGCATCTCTTCTCTATACTGTGTATTTTTAACTTTTGTGCAACTTGTGCATGCAATGCGCGCAATCCCTATGCATACTCACACCGTGTCGATATCCTCCATAACTCGAGTGCTCTGTCTGATCATCATCATGACTCTTTAGCTTCTCTAGCCATTTTTCCACTCGTTCAGCATCACTGTATGTTATGCTGAGATTCCTCAGCCTCTCTGGCAGTTGAGACTCTTTGTCTTCTCTGTGACAGTCGAGCTCACCTTCTCTGTTCCAATTACAAGATTCAATGCTCATCCAGCTGTCAATCACCTCCACGAGCATATTCATCCCTCTTGAATATTCCCAGAGACTCTTCATCTCCTCTGTCAATCACCCCGAAGTGTCTTCGAGTCCTCTGGCAGAAACCATCAATGGTTTCTGGCAGTTACACTGTGACGTGCAACAATAGCCCTCCGATGTCCTTTTAGTTTCATCTTCACCATTGGATTAGCTGTGATTTATGCATTTCTCACTTTCGTAATTCGGAGATTCTGCGATGAGGCATATTGACTCTTCATGTTGTGATCTCCGAAAAGGAGCTTGGCTACTCTAGCTCCCTCCTCTACGTGACCACAGGCGGTGACCACCGGTTATAGCGATATTTCACCTTTTTGGTTTTTCGGCATTCATATGATCTCGTGTTTTGACACTCCCAGATGCGATCCCCGAAATTCCAAGGAGAAGCTTATCTACACTAGGTCCTTCTTCCACATGACCACACACGGTTACCACAGGCTATGCTATAAGGCGTTGTGAACTTATGGTCTTCATTGACCCTGATCGATGGTCCACAATCTCGATGAATCAATGGTCCAGATATTTTCACGATCTCGCATCTCATTGTTCCTTAGATGGAGGCTCTCGTCACTCCAAGTCGCGATAGGTGAAACTTCGAGATGGAGCTCAGATCGACGGTCCATGTTCTAGGTGATCTGATAGTCCTAATATTTTCACGATATTGCATCTCGCGGTTCCTTTGATGGAGGTTCTCGTCACTCCAATTCGCGATACGCGAAGCTCCAAGATGGAGCTTAAATCAATGGTCCACGATTTTCCTATCCACCTTGCAGCTTCACCATATCTAACAGCTATTAGTCCTTCGTAGTTACCCCAGATCCTATGGCCCAGATATTCTCACGATTTCGCCACTTCGCGATTTCGCATTCTTGATGTGTAAGTTCTCGACACCTTCAAGTCCCGATCTACGAAACTCTGAAATGGAGTTTACTCTTCTCTGAATTCATATCTGACGGTCATCGGGAATTTTGGATAAGATCCAATGTTCAATGTTGCTCCTCCTCTCAAGCTTACACATCCTCCTTACTTGGAATAATTTATAAGTGTCAAGGGTCTCGACGTTTGATCTGCCTAAGATCCTAAGTACGCTATCTCTCTTGAGCTTTGGAAATGAGTTAACCTCATCCCTGGTGCACACCTACGCACTGTATTTGACTTTGCACTAATTCCTCCTGAGCTTACTTTGTTCTTGTTTTTCCATTGATGCACACTTTGATCCTACCATCAATGACAAACTCACTTTGCCTGTTAAATCTGCCAACAATCCTCTGCACTATCTCTTCTGAACTTATCGAGCTTGCTCTGCATCATCTTCCCAAAATACTTCTGGTGCCTATCTGTTACAATTTTCCTGTACTCATGCCATCTTCAGTGTTGTACTTGCCATATATGACAAGCATACGCTGCCTGTTAAACATTTACCAACACTGCATGCATTGAAGAAATGGTGCCCTTACCTAATAGGTAGGAACTTCAACTTCAAAATAGATCATGATAGTCTGAAATACTTCTTGGAACAAATACTATCTTCAGAAGAACAACAAAAATGGGTGACCAAGATATTGGGTTATGATTTTTAAATAATCTATAAAAAAAGGGAAGAAAAATGTTGTGGTAGATGCACTCTCAATAAAGGATGAAGATGTTGAGGCCTTTCTTTGTGCTATCTCAATCATCCAACCCGATTGGATAATAAAAGTGAGGGATGAATGGAAGAATGAAAAAAATGTGTGGACTCTCATTCAAAGGTTGCAACAGGATTCCATTGCAGCAGATACATTTACATGGAAAAATGATTCACTATGGTACAAATATCTCTTATATTTATGTAAGAACTCCCAAATCAAACAAAAGGTACTATTGGAATTTCACACCTCTCTGGTAAGAGGGCACTCGGTATTTTTGAAAACCTACCATAGGGTCAAGAAGGAATGTTTTTGGGATGGCCTTAAAATTGATGTTCAAAGGTTTATAGCATAATTTTTGGTTTTCCAACAAATAAGGTGGAAACAATTAAGACCCGAGTTCTTTTACAACCATTAGCCATCCCAAGTCATCATTGGGAGGAGGTTTCCATGGATTTCATCATAGGGTTACCGAAGTCTAAAGGAAAGAGTGTCATCATGGTGATTGTTGATAGACTGACCAAGTACGCACACTTTTGTGCACTCTCTCATCCCTTCAAAGCCATTACAGTTGCCACTGCATTCATAGAGACAGTTCAAAAACTACATGGAATCCCAAAGATTATTGTAAGTGATAGAGATCCTATCTTCACTGGACATTTTTGGAAAGAATTATTGTATTGCTTGGGTACTCAATTGGATCATAGTTCATCCTATTATCCTCAATCTGATGGAAAAATTGATATAGTGAACAAATGTTTGGAAGGCTACCTTCATTGCTTTGTCTCTGATAAACAAACACAATGGTTCAAATGGTTACCATTGGCAGAATGGTGGTATAACACTTCCTTTCATACTACAACAAAAATGACACCATTTATGGCACTCTATGGATACCACCCTCCTTCCATCACTTCTTCTCTAAAATAAAAATCTAAGGTTCAAGCAGTGGAAGATCACATCGATCATCAACAACAAGTTCTCCAAATCTTAAAGGACAACATGACCATGGCACATAATTGCATGAAACAACAAGGAGATCAACATTGTAGTGAAATAAGTTTTGAAGTAGGGGATTGGGTGTTTTTAAGAATACAACCATACAAACAGATGTCCCTCAAGCAAGCCAAGAAGGATAATAAGTTATCACCAAATTACTATGGTCCTTATCAGGTGTTTCAAAATATTGGTACTATGGCATAGAAATTGGAGTTGCCTGCATCCTCACGAGTACACCAAGTTTTCCATGTTTCATTATTAAAGAAGGTTATAGGTGACAAGATCTCAGTTCAAACTATATTTCCAAAACTTGATGAGGAAGGAAAAATCATTTTGGATACCGAAGCCATCACTAACACAAGAATTCGCCAATTGAGGAATATATCTATTTCAGAGTATCTCATTAAGTGGAGGATACTTCTTGTTGAAGATTCCACTTGGGAATTTGAGTATTTTATAAAAAAGCATCCATTATTACTCAAGCATTGTGGAAAACACTTTTATGAAGAGGAGGGGCATGTTAAGCCCTAAATAGTGTCACATTACCCCTTAATTGGGGAATATTACATTAGTAATGTTATTTTATTTGTGTCGGCTTGGGTCCATTAGTTGTAATTGTACCTCCTAGTATCCTATATATACCAAGGAGACATTTTCATTTGGAATCACCTTGTACTTGGAAATTATGTGGTGTATAAGGAGGTTTCCCCTCGAAGAGGCTTATTATCTGAATTTCTCTCTTTTTCAAGGCATTGAGTACTTATTCTGAGGTTATTCTATGCTATATTGATATTTGGTTCTTAACAAATTATGCTAATTTATATGCTGACATTATATATCATCACCACATGCTTGCATATCTTGGTTGTTGAGGACAAGTTGTAGGTATAAATCTTTGGGTCGTGTGCTAAACTGTGTTCTTCTTCAAACATCCATACATGGTAGGATTCTAGCCTTATCTTGTTAGCATTTCATTTATATAGAATACTTGAGATTATAATTGATTTCTGTGTTTCATTCCATCTATTGTGGTTTACCCCTATCCATAGATATATTTTTCTCGTAAAAAAATTGGCGACTCCACTAGGGATATCTCCTTTTTTGGGTATTGAGTGTTTTTATCCTTGATTTTCTCGAGTTTCCTTGTCTCCTATTGCTTAACAGCATGTATTTTTCCTTTCATCTGAGTTTCTTAACTTAACCCTTTCCCTGGAAGTGTCTTGGTTTCTATACACTGGTTTTCCCTTGAAAAACATGTACATACACGAGTTGTCTATATTTAGGGTGTGTGTATAAGTGTTTGTTCCCTAAACAATCACGTACATAATCTCTTAAATATTTCTGGATGAGTTTGGTGTTTTTTGGGTAACTTTTACTGGTTGTTGAGTCTTCTTGGGTCCCTATTCTAACTGTTAAGTGCCTACAGAGTGATATGAATCCTTTTTATTGTTGAATTTTTGGTCGAACTCCTTTCTTGTAAGGTTTCTCATCTTTTTTCCTTGCATACTAGTCTGGGTAGTTGCTTCTTGGGATCCTTCTTGTCTTGTCTCTTTTTTCTTGTAGTAGGGCCTTTATGTGAGGTTCTTATTCAGTCCTTACATTTTCTTTTCATTATATCGAAAATACAAAAATATTTGCTTACTTGCTATTAGGATATTTAGACACTTAGGATTTAGTAAGATCTACTTGGTCTATTATGTCGTTAGGTAAAATTGTGTTCTCTAGTGTGTTTCTTTAGTATGCATTAGTATGCATTTGTAGTTAGGAAATATGACGGTCACGATATGTTCCCGACATAGAGTGATCCGACGGTTCATACTCTCCTTGATCTTAATGGCCATTGATTTGTGGCTTAACACTTGATTGGTCCATCATCTATACTTAAAGAGAATGGAGGGTCATTTGTCGATGATCGATTATGAGAAACTCTCTTGTAAAATATCTCTGTAATCTTTTTCTTTGCATTAATAAAATGCTCCAAGTGGCCGCATTGGCTGGGATCGTGGATGTTTCCCCATAGGGGTTTACCAAGTGAAAACATCGGTGTGTTGATATTTGATTTGGTTATGTGAATGGTTATTGAAGGTGTTTGACCTCTGTTGGAATACCTGTGTTGTCGAACATGGTATCAGAGCCTGTTTGAAGATCCTCTCCTGTTGTAGATCGAGATCGTGAAGCTAAGTTGAATCATATCCATTTTATATATCTTTCGTACATTTCTAGGCTGAGAGGACTATTCCATTGCGTCTGGAGTACTTGTTGCATTCAAGAACACTTTTTGTTTCACTCTAAAAGGTTTTTGTTTTCCCAAGATACGACCATTACAGTCAGATCTAGAGGTATAAAGTTTGAATACACATTTTTTAAACTTTTTTGCAGAGAAGTTTTTTGGGTTTTATTTTGGTTTTATATTTTTTTATTTCCAGGTTGCTACTCTTTTAGATCTGCAAATGTTCTTTTCCCCACGCCCCGTGCGATCTCGGAAAATCATAAACAGATAGGAAAAGGTTCATCTTCCGGGTAAGCTAACCGAGATCTAACCCTTGTTGTCATCGAGAAGCAAATTTTTTTTCTTGTGTGAAAAGATTTTTTTTTTAGCATGCTCTCCAAGGCCATCTTCAACAACAACAATAGAAGCAACAACAACAACAGTAGCAACAACAACAGTAGTAGCAACAACAACAACAACACCCCCAATCCTCCTTCTGAACATTACAATATGTTTTTCTAGACCATTTGGTTAAAAGTTGCCTTATTAAGTAAGAGGTCTTGAGTTCAAGTCTCTCTTTTCTTACCCTTTTTGAAAAAGTTATGCAAAAAATGTAAAGTGTATTTCACTTCAAGTATAAAAGTGAATCACTATAAGTAGCTTTAATATTTTATTTTAGAGTTATTTTGCATGCAACCTTTTTGTTATAAGGTAACTTCATTGTAAAAGTGATCCCCACTTCTCTTTATAAAAGTGGGTCACTTCATAAAGCAGCTTACACTATCACGTGGTCATTTGGTTACCATTTATGCCTTTTTTAAAAAGGGCATAACTCTCACATCGGAAGTCTATTTTGAGTGCCAGTTTTTTTAAACCACATAACTTTTCAAGATCTTTCCATCCAGATCATCAGTTTTAGTTTATAAATCCACATTATCTGCATATTTAATATGGATTCTACAAGTATTGTCTTTCTTACCAGAAACAACTACTTCCAATGGAAATCTCATATGGAAGATTTATTAAGAAGTAAAGGCTTGTACCGGATTACCTTGGGAAAGGAAAAAGCACCCACTGATGTTGATAAGAAAGCCAAGTGGGATAATAGGAATGAAGAAGAACATGGACTAATCAAAATTTCCATCTCTCTTGATTTAAGGTACCACATTGAATACATTGATGACCTTGAAGAAGCTTGGGAAAATATTGAATCTGTGTTTGGTAAACTCAATATTATTCAAGCACAATAGTTAGAAAATCAAATACTGACCTTGAGTCCAAGTGATTTTTCTTTCCTTGGAGACTATATATCTAGGTTTGAAACACTCAAAATTTTATGTGAAGAATGTAAGATAAAGATGGAGGAAGAGCATTGCATCTATCTTATTCTTTCTACGCTAGGTAGTGCATATTTTGTGTTTGTATCTACCTTTTATGCCATGAGAGAGGCTCTAGGGGAAGAAGATTATGAAAAACCCACTCTTGAGTCCTTTTGTTCTTCTTTAATTTGAGAGGAAGATAAGCTTGTACAATTTGGAGTGATCAACACTGCAGGTCCCTCCAAAAAATCCTTAGTTGCCCAGCAGAAAGATAAACCCAAGTATCCCAAGAACCAACATCCTCGCTACAACAACAAACAACATAAGGGTCCCAAAACTGCTTAGACAGCTTCATCTTGTACTGGTGACAAAGGAGCAAAATATAAAAGTAAGAATACTAACAGACATTGCAACTTGTGTGATAAATATGGTCGTGATGAGTCCAAATGTTTCAAGAAGATGGAAACTTTAGAAGCAGTGACGAAGAAGCACAACATCAATATTGATTCTACTTCTTATTATCACGAACATGCTCTTTCTTCTTCTGGTTTCTCCTTCAATGAAAATTCTACTTCTACTACTTCTTCTTCCGATGAGTGGCTTATTGATTCAGGAGCATATTATCATATGGCTAAGGATAAAGCCATATTTTCTGCTCTAAATGAATGTAACATCAAGAACATATTTGTTGGTGATGATAGATCTCTTAGTTTTATAGGATCTGGAATAGTTCAAGTAGATAATGGTCATTTCAATGATGTATTATGTGTTCCAAGTCTTTCTTGTAACCTTCTATAAGTATATCAAATCACTCATTCAGGTGAAGGTAAAACCGTTGAGTTTTCACCTCACCAAGTTGTAATCAAGGATCTAAAAGATCCTAAGAATGTTCTTGCAACTGGAATTGTTGATGATATTACCAAGTTGTACAAGTTTGACAATTTTGGGGCATCAACTTTTTCATCAGTTTTTTTTGCTCATAGTGATGACTTGAGCAAATTTTGGCATGAGTGGTTTGGTCATATAAAGCATCGCTCATTGTAGAAACTATGTAATCAATAGATGGTGACTCGTCTTCCTCTTGTTTCATGCAGAGATGGTGTTTGTGCTGGTTGTGCTCTAGGAAAACATCATCGGGACAGTTTTGACAAACGTGCCTATTGGCACGCCTCAGGTCCTTTGCAGCTTGTTCACAGTGATTTGTGTGGTCCACTTTCTTCTCCTTCTTTTTATGGGTGCAAGTAGTTATTAACTTTCATTGATGAATTTTCCAGACGTACTTGGGTTTACTTCTTCAAACTCAAGAGTGAAGTTTTTGACAAGGTTTTGGCCTACAAGGCCCTTGTAGAAAATCAATCTGGACATCAAATTGAAAGGTTAAGAACAGATAATGGAGGCGAATATGTGGACTATAATTTTACAAGCTACTGCACTACACAGGGAATCCAAATGCAACACACTGTTCCATATACACCACAACAAAATGGTGTTGCTGAGAGAAAGAACCGCACATTAAAAGAAATGGCTAATTGTATGATCCAATCTAAGGGATTAAGTCTAAAGTATTGGATGGAAGCCATCAACTGTGCAAATTACATAGTAAATCACACTCCCACAAAGGCTCTTAAAAATATAACACCGAAAGAAGCTTGGACTAAAATTAAACCAGATGTAAGTCACTTTCGTGTTTTTGGCAGTATAGCATGGGCTCACATTCCTGATGAGAAAAGGAAAGCATTGAATCCTAAAAGTGAGAAGTGTATATTTGTTGGTTATTCTGAAGATGTCAAAGGTTACAGACTTCTTCAATCACATTGTACTGAAATTATTATCAGAAGAGATGTTAAATTTGATGAAAATCTCTTGGTTTGTGAGCCTAATTCGACGATTGTGCCTTCTTCATCCTATGAGCCATCTTCGGCATTTGTTCCTTCTTATGATATGGTTTCTTCTTCAGATGATGACAGTGAGGATGAAAATCCACCTCCGCCTACTCACCCTCCTCCAGATGAGTCCTTTGAACCTGAACCAACACCAACTCCATCGCTTCCTAGATGGGTCTGTTCAACACACGAAGCAGTTGGTGATCTTTCCGTTGATCCTTTAGATCAGCGTCGGACACGTTCACAGTTCCAACGAGCCTCTTCTCTTTTGGCTCAAGTTTCAAAAACTCGTGATCCAGAGACACTTGCAGAAGCTTCAGGTCATCCAAATTGGGATACAACAATGAATGAAGAGTATCGTTCTTTAATGGAAAATGATACTTGGGATCGTGTACCTCTTCCAAAAGGAAGAAAACATGTTAGATGAAAATGGGTCTACAGAACTAAGTATGCATTAGATGGAAGTGTTGAAAGACACAAGGCTCAGTTAGTTTCCAAAGGATTTTCCCAAGTTGAAGGAATTGACAATAATGAAACCTTTGCCCCTGTAGAAAAAATGAATTCCATCTACCTTGTTCTTGTCCTTGTTGCCTCACATAAATGGGAGGTCCATCAGATGGATGTTAAATCTGCCTTCTTGCACGGATATTTGCAAGAAGAAATATACATGGAAAAACCTCATGGCTATGTCCAGAATGACTCTAGCCTTGTTTATTGCCTCAAGAAATCTCTTTATTCTCTCAAGAAATTCCCTGAGCTTGGTATGCCAAAATGGATAGCTTTCTTATTGCCATTGGATTCTCTAGATGCCATTTTGATCCTAATGTCTATACCAAGAATGTAGGAAACCATCTCATAATCCTTGTCCTTTATGTTGATGACCTTATCCTTACTGGTAGTGACTGAAAACTTTTAAACCATGTGAAAACCATCCTTAAGAAGAAATTTGAAATGATAGACTTAGGCTTTTTGCACTATTTCCTTGGCCTCCAAGTTTTTCAAACCAATGAAGGAATTTTTCTTTCCTAGTCTAAGTATGCTTGTGACCTTCTTCGTCGTTTTCACATGGATGATTGTAAACCAACCCCTTCTCCCTTCCAGTCTGGAGACAAGATTTCTGCCACTTGTACTTCGCCTGAAGTTGATGCCACCCTGTACCGTCAGTTAGTTGGTAGCCTCTTATACTTGACTCATACATGTCCTGATATTTACTTTATTGTTGGTCTTGTTGCCTGATATATGCAAACACCCAATGAAAGCCATTGGAAAGTAGCTAAAAGGATACTTTGCTATGTTTGTGGTACAATTCAGTTTGGGATACATTACAATTCAGGGGGGACTCCTTTATTGGTTGGTTTCACTGATTCAGATTGGGCCGGTGACCCTGATGATCAGAATTCTACTGCAGGTTATGTTTTCAGCCTTCGTTCAGGACCTCTCACTTGGGCCTGTAAGAAACAAAAGGCTATTGCACTTTCTTCATCAGAAGCAGAGTACCGAGCAGCGGTAAATGCAAGTGAGGAAGCCCTATGGCTTCGACAGATCCTTTCAGAGTTTGTATTCCAGCACTAGCATCCGACCAACCTTTGGTGTGACAATCAGAGTGCCATCAAGCTCGCCAAAGACCCAGTTCAACATCAGTGTAGAAAACACATCAAGCTACACATACACTTCATCAGAAAGTTCATTCATGATCAAGTTAGTGAAGTGCTCTTTTTCCCTACAGAAGATCAAGTTGTAGACATTTTCACAAAGTCTCTTACAGAAGCGAAGTTTTCGAAACTTTGATCTATGTTAGGATTTCAGGAAGTTGTCATTAAGGGGGGATAGGCTCTAATGCCTCCTTCCTTCTCCTATTGTGTCACTACTGTAAATCCTTCAATCCTATCCTAAGTTGTTCTTAAGGGGGGATGTTAGGATATTTAGACACTTAGGAGTTAGTAAGATCTACTTGGTCTATTGTGTCATTAGGTAAAAGTGTGTTTTCTATTTTGTTTCTTTAGTATGCATTAGTATGCATTTGTAGTTAGGAAATCCGACAGTCACGATATGTTCCCAACATAGAGTGATCCGACGGTTCATACTCTCCTCGATATTAATGGACATTGATATGTGGCTTAACACCTGATTGGTCCATGATCTCTATTTAAAGATCATGGAGGGTCATTTGTCGATGATCGATTGTGAGAAACTCTCTTGTAAAATCTCTCTATAATATTTTTCTTTGCATTAATAAACTGCTCCAAGTGGTTGCGTTGGCTGGGACCGTGGATGTTTCCTCATAGGGGTTTTACCACATGAAAACATCGTTGTGTTGATATTTGATCTATTTATGTGAGTGGTTACTAAATATGTTCATCCTCTTTTGGAATACCTGTGTTGTCTGTTGACAAGGCTTGCAGTTTGCATAGGGCAGTTTGCACAGGGCAGTTTACACAGTAGGGCAGTTTGCACAGTTTGCACAGGGCTTGGTTTTGTCATTAATGTCAAACTTTAAAATTCCAAAGGGGGAGTTTGTTGGTCAGTCTGCACAGGCACCGTGGATCAGTTTTCACAGGCACGATGGTTCCTAATTTGGAGATCAGCATGTCTCTCAACATGCCAACATGCTAAAAGCTGAAATGTCGAAATGTGAAATGTTGAAACGTCGAAATGCAAAACACCAAAATACCTATTTGTAGTCACCGCCATTGGTCATGTGAGAAGGAGGAGCTAGCAACAATTTAAACCATTTCATCACAGAAATGTTGAAATGCTGAAATCGCGAAATGCGAAACCACGACTTAATATCCATTTCATAGTTTCGGATACCGAGAGTTGTAGGTGTCAAGGACACTCACGACAAGAATGATTAAATCATGAAATGTGAAATATCAGAGCATATCAAAGACTCCATTTCGGAGTTTCACAGACCGGGAAATCAAAGATCAACGGAACTTTAACCTTTGAAGTAGCGAACCTCGAAATCCCGAAACAGACACATCAACAAACCACGTCAGCAAACCACGTCAACTAAGGACACGTGGCATAATCAGGCAATGAAAAGTGTCAAGATGATTCAACATTTTAGGAAAATGTAAGTCACAAATCAAAGTGACACATGGAAGCTATTTGGCACGTGTCAATCCATGTGTGACTTCAGCAAGTTTACGTCACATCGGAACTTTCTATTTCGAGGTTTTACATAGAAAGCAAAAACTCCACCATCATGAAGTCTCGAACTCCGAAATGTCGAAATGGACTATTGTGAGTCTTGAAAACCTGAAAGGAAGAACTTCGAAATCCCCTCAAACGTCCATCTCAGTGGGTTATGTGAACCATCTGATCACTTCAGAGATTTTGTGATCGTGAATTTGATAATGTTGGAGTCACGATGACTCGAAGGGAAAAATGCCAAAATCCCATCAGTCGTTCGATTAAGAAAAGAAGGGATCAGATTGTGAAGTTTTGTGGACCATTGATCTAGCTCCATTTCCGGGATTGCGACTTGGAGTGTCGAGACTCCTCACCACAGGAATGTCAAAATGTCAAAATACCGAAATGTGAAATGGTGAAATCAACGCGAGACCCTGTGCTTGTAATCCAACGATGTTGGATACTTGGAAATCTGATTGAAGGGCTATTGTTGCTCTTCATGATTAATTGTTCAGTTACAATTCAGTTAGAAGAACTGAATCATTGTTCTTGGACAGTTCGCATTTTAGTTGCTGAAGCGTTGTTCTAGGGATTTGAGGGGTAACCGAAGGGGTTGTAGAAGATAAAAAAAAAAACATGCAGTGATTGTGTGGCGTTGATGTGTATGGAATTAATGGTACAGCCGTAGCTCTAAGGTAAAATTCATTTATGTAAATGAATATAAAACTGAAATAAAATCATACAGGGACAGTGAGAAGAAATGATGAAGATATAGAAGAGATCAAGGGGAGAAGAATGGATTTTGATATGATTATATAAACAAAGAGGACTTGAATGATGAATCCTTTGCCAGAGAAGATAAATAGTTGGTTTGCAGGATCTTAGTGACAGAGAAGGATTCTTGGGTGGTAGGGAGGAGCAAGGGGAGACTGTAAAAGTCTCCTATACAAGTTGGTGGTTGTACATCTGGGAGTTGTAGCTTCCATTCAGTAGGTGCTGAAGAAACAGAGGTAGCAGCCTTATCTAGGTTGTATCTCAGATAAAATAAGAATGTAAAGAGGAGTTGGAGCTTGTCTTTCATTCATAATAAGAAGATGTTTTTTCCCTTTTGGGCTTCCTCATGAAAAATCACTGTGTCACTGTTTCATTTATGTGATTGTATATTTATTGGTTAAATGTATTACTGCAAGTTAAATGTTTTTTTTTTTTATGAAAACGGATAGTGGTATTGATTATAAAATGTGGTCTTTCCACTGGTGCGATTACAAAATGGTTCGTGATTCATTGAGCGCCTACCTTCCTGGAGTATCCTCCTGTTCCTAAAAGCATTAAGCCATAACCCAAAACTAAAGCTAACATAAAATTAAACGATTACAAATTTATTTACAGCATTGACTTCTATACAAAACGCCAATCTTGCTAAAGATGAGTTGAACTCACTTTCCTTCTGAGTGACTGGATTAGTTCTTTGGGTCTTGCTTCCATTCATTGTTGAGATGAGACATTTTTACCTCCAGCTGGCCGATTCTTTCCTCGAATTCTTGCTTGGGATTCTTGAGTTCTTTGTGCAGCTTTCCTAGCTCTTCATTAAAACTGATTTTGGTGGTGGAGATGTCCTCTTCTAGCATATCAAGACGTCTTCCTGCTTCAGAGTCCAGATTTTCGAGAAAGTCCAGCTAGAACTGCAACAATTGCTTTAGGTTTTCCAGCGCTGTGTCCATCGCCTTTAGTCTTTTTTCTGTGCTTGGCTTGTTGCCCGAGCTTGATGCCATTTCTTGATATCTTTCCCCTCTTCTTGCGCCCTATTGCTTTGATGGAAGTTTATCAAGAGATCTCTGTGTGGGAGTGGCTTGAGGCTGTGGAGACGCCTTCGATTTATTCCCTCCTTCTTTCCCTTTCATAATTTCAACCCGATTTGCTAAATCTGTGAGGTATGGGCGAGTTGATTCTCTGTCTCCTCCTTGTTTGAAGTCCACTGTCTCATGGTACCCTTCCTTGTCCCCTCTTCCCAATAGCTTTGTCCTGACATGACTTAATCTGAATGCTTTTCCCATCTTTCCTTGCTGCTTCTCCAACTTGCTTTTTTGAATGTGGAGGGCGGCTCTCATGGATCAACGTAATTCCACGCTGGATAACGTTCCATTTACCTTCAAATTTCCCGGTTCCAAGAGGGTGCCTTTGTTAGCCTCAACGTCCACTCTTTCATTTAGCTCTCTTAACACATGGTAGATCTTATAAGATCAGAAGTTCCCAAGAAGGAGGTGGATTTTTTCCAAGAGGTTGTTGAGTTTCACGCTTTGGGTTTTAGAATGGTGAATTATGGCTTTGATTACCATTCTAGAGTCGCCTATTATAACTAGGTCTTGGATCCTCTGCCTGCTTGCTTGATTTAGCCATTGCCAGAGTGCCAGGGCCTCTGCTCTGTTGTTGGTTTCGATTCCTAAACCGAGGGCATAGTTTATCGTTGTTTCTTTGATGGGGCTTTCAATTATCCCTCCTCCTCCTGCTAGGCTCGGGTTCCCTTTTGATCTAAAAATGAAGAAGACTTGAAATACTTGAAATTATTGCAATGTAAATGTTATGTGTTTAAAGAAAATGGATCAGTTTTGCAACACATAAATTAAGGCATTACTTATGCAACATACACATAGACAGCAGCATAATCAATGAACATAAGCACATAAAACAAAACAATTGATAAAGGAGTTCACCCCTCTCTTGGGCTACATCTCCTGGTCCAGCTTCCAATGGATCATTATTATTAATTGCTCAAAGTGCTCAAAAACATGCCTTACAATGCTCAAACTGACCAACCAATTGCTCCAATGGCTTTAGAGCGTCCTAAAACCCCTAGCTGGGCTTTTTCGGCACCAAAATCAGTCGAAAAACGAAGAAATTAGGCCTCCTGGAAGTCCCCCCTTCAAACTTGTTGTCTCTGCATCTACAAATCACACCCTTGTCAAATGAACCTAGCACACATGCAATATATAGCGTAAAAACCCAGCACCGGGCACAACCGCGCCAACGGTGCAAACTGTAGGATGGTTATGGGCACGCCAGCCCCTAACCGCCTAGCACCTCGGGCATATGGGTCATAACATGACCTCACGCTATAATAAAAAGGGCTCTATTTTATAACTGAATGAAGTACTAACACATGTCAGGTCAATTTTTAAACCGTTTAAACCACTTTTTAAAAATCCCGCGCGCATATAGCAAAGGTCACATGGCATATACAATAGAACCATGGGTTTTAACATTTGAAAAATTTAAAACCCCACACGATATATATATGTATACGGTCACATAACAATGGATATGACCACGGGTCGGGGCTAAGCCCCGGCCCGACCCCCCGCCATTTAACACATAGTTTAACTTTAAATACAATACAACTCATATACATAACAAGGCACATCCGGTGGTCCATTGGTCGGACGGTCTTTGTGAAGGCGCTATGTGGTGGGGGAGGTCCGGGGGTCGAACCCCACGGACTCCAATAATTTTACATAACAACCAAAAGCCAATAAAGGGGTGCCACGTGGCAGCCCATGATTGGGCCACGTGGCACCTTACCATTAACCAATGAGATTCCACGTGTCACAGTATGATTTGACCATGCCTGCCAATCATCATATGCCACGTCACTTATGCCATGTCAACATATGGTCGTACGGTCCTGCCACGTCAGCCTGTACGGACTGTACAGTCAACATCATTTTTTTGTCTGTTTGACTTTATGAACAGATTGAAATATCTCTCGCTCCCGATGTCTGTTTGAGACGAAACGAGTTGCATTGGGTTTTCAACGACAAGGCCTACGCTCTCGTCCATTTTGAAGCGATTCCGAGCACTTTGAATTTTTGAGCAAAATTTGATCCCCTGATCACACCTCTCCATTGGAAAGCTTTTGGACCTCCAAAAGACTATTTTCAGTCTATGTGAAGATGAGGGTAAATTTCCCTCACCCTTCCAACCTCAATCCACTTGGCCTTGCTTGGATTCGTCCCTTTAAGACCAACTCGAAGATACTCCACAT
>ML817224.1:53489-67830 GCA_009831015.1 Picea engelmannii | reverse complement strand
TCTAAATCTAAACAAAAGAATCATCAAATATATGAGATAGATGAAAAGCATAAAATGAATGATGAGGTAAGTGAAACAAAAGAAACTAAGGCTGTTGACAGTGAACAATTAATTCCTACTTTGACACAGGGCACAACTCCATCAAAAATCATGACTCCATCAAAGACTCCAAGCAAGAGAATACAAAAAAATCACCCTGAAGAACAGATAATTGGTGACATAAATGCAGGTGTTGGAACAAGAAGCAGAAGACAAGAATCCATCTCAACTCATGAATAGGTATCTTTACTTTCTCTGATTGAACCCAAAAATATTGAAGAAGCAATTAAAGATGAGTATTGGATGAAAGCAATGAATGAAGAACTTAGTCAAATAGAAAAGAATAAGACATGGGAATTGGTTCCTAGACCTTTGAATAAGAATGTCATAGGGGCTAAATGGGTTTTCAGAAATAAGATGGATGAAGCAGGTAAAATAACTAGAAACAAGGCTAGATTGGTTTGTAAAGGGTATGCACAAGTAGAAGGAATAGATTTTGGAGAAACTTTTGCTCCTGTTGCAAGAATGGAATCTATTAGACTGATTCTAGCTTATACCAATTCTAAACACATTAAAGTTTACGAAATGGATGTAAATTCTGCATTTTTGAATGGTGATTTAGAGGAAGAAGTATATATGGAACAACTAGATGGTTTTCAGGTACAAGAAGCAGAACAATATGTTTACTGGTTAAAAAAGGCATTGTATGGCATGAAGCAAGCACCAAGGGCTTGGTATTCCAGACTTGACAATTACTTGAGGCAACAAGGATTCAGGAAAGGTAACACTGATAGTAATCTATATATTAAAGAAGAAAATGATAGCCTGATTATTGTTGAGATATATGTAGATGATATCATTTTTGGTAGTGATGATAATAGGCTCAGTAAACAGTTTGTTGAAAGTATGCATAAAGAGTTTGAAATGTCCATGCTAGGAGAAATAAAGTTTTTCTTAGGCTTGCAAATTACTCAATCTGATAAAGGTATTTCCTTTCTCAAACCAAGTATATCAATGAAATGCTTAAGAAATTTCAGATGGAATATTCTAAACCAGTTGGCACTCCCATGGTTACTGGTTGTAAATTAAGTAAGTTTGATGATACTAAAGATGTTGATCAGACAATATATAGATATATGATTGGTAGTCTTCCTTATGCTACAGCTACAAGACCTGATATTATGCATGCAAGTTGGCAGGTTTCAGGCTTCACCAAAAACTTCTCATCTACTTGCAGTCAAAAGAATTTTCAGATATCTTAAGGGGACAACAGAGTATGGTTTATGGTATCCTACAGGTAATTAGCTTGATTTATATTCTTTCACTGATGTTGATTGGGCAGGTTGTGTTGATGACAGGAAGAGTACTAGTGGAGAAACATTTTTTCTTGGAGGATGTCTTGTAAGTTGGTCAAGTAAAAAACAATCAGCAATGTCTCTGTCTACTGCTGAAGCATAATACATTGCAGCTACAACTTGTTGCACTCAGGTTCTATGGATGAAATAGATGATGGAATATATACATATTCATTATAATGAACCTATACCTATCTTCTGTGATAATACCAATGCAATTAGTATTTCTAAAAATCCTCTTATGCATTCCAAAACAAAGCACATTCCCATTAAATTTCATTTTCTAAGAGAGCAGGTTATGTCTAAAGTTATTAAAGTGGAATATGTTGGCACAAAGGATCAGATATCAGATGTATTTACTAAACCTTTATCTAAAATGCAATTTGAAAGTCTTGGGGATTAGTTGGGGGTTTACCCTCTATAATTTCATTTCATTATCAGATATTGCACGGGCTTCATTATAAAATCAGACTGCACAGGTTTATTGACTATTATTGATAGGGGGAGTTGCTGCTGAAATGATACATCTTTGCAAGTGATTTTATTTTCTCAAGGGGAGTATGGTTGATTCCTTTTCCATAGATGTCAAAAGGGGGAGAAGAGATTTAAAGTTTTCCATCAATTCCAAAGGGGGAGTTTGTTGGCAGGGCTTGCAATTTGCACAGGGCAGTTTACACAGTAGGGCAGTTTGCACAGTTTGCACAGGGCTTGGTTTTGTCATTAATGTCAAACTTTAAAATTCCAAAGGGGGAGTTTGTTGGTCAGTTTGCACAGGCACCATGGATCATTTTTCACAGGCACGGTGGTTCCTAATTTGGATATCAGCATGTCTCTTGACATGCCAAAACGCTAAAATTTGAAATGTCGAAATGTGAAATGTTGAAACACTGAAATGTGAAACGCCAAAATACTTGTTTGTATTCACCGCAATTGGTCACGTGAGAAGGAGGAGCTAGCACCAAGTTAAAGCATTTCATCACAGAAATGTCGAAATGCTGAAATCACAAAATGCAAAACCACGACTTAATCTCCATTTCGGAGTTTCGAATACCGAGAGTTGGAGGTGTCAAGGACACTCATGACAAGAATGATGAAATTGCGAAATGTGAAAGATCATAGCATATCAAAGACTCCATTTCAGATTTTCACAGACCAGGAAATCAAAGATCAAAGGAACTTTAACCTTTGAAGTAGCGAACCTCAAAATCCCAAAACAGACACATCAACAAACCACATCAGCTAAGGACACATGGAACAATCAGGCAATGACAAGTGTCAAGATAATTCAACATTTCAGGCACATGTAAGTCATGAATCAGAGTGACACATGGCAGCTATTCAGTACATGTCAATCCACGTGTGACGTCAGCAGGTTTACGTCACATCGGAAATTTCTATTTCAGGGTTTTACATAGCAAGCAGAAACTCCACCATCACGAAGTCTCTAACTCCGACATGCCGAAAGGGACTATTGTGAGTCTCGAAAACCCGAAAGGAAAAACTCCGAAATCCCGTCAAATTTCCATCTCAGTGGGTTCTGTGAACCGTCCGATCACTTTGGAGATTTTGTGATCGTGAATTTTATAATGTTGGAGTCACGATGACTCGAATGGAAAAACGCTAAAATCTTGTCAGTCGTTCGATTAAGAAAAGAAGGGATCAGATTATGAATTTTTGTGGACCATTGATCTGGCTCCATTTCGAGGATTGCGACTTGGAGTGTCAAGACTCCTCACCACAGGAATGCTGAAATGTCAAAATACCGAAATGTGAAATGGTGAAAGCAACGCGAGACCCTGTGCTTGTAATCCAACGGTGTTGGATACTTGGAAATCTGATCGAAGGGCTATTGTTTCTCTTCACGATTAATTGTTCAGCTACGATTCAGTTAGCAGAACTGAATCATGGTTCTTGGACGGTTGGCATTTCAGTTGTTGAAGTGTTGTTCTAGGGATTTGAGGGGTAACCTAAGGGGTTGTAGAAGATAAAAAAAAAAGCACGCAGTGATTGTGTGGTGTTGATGTGTATGTAATTAATGGTACAGTCGTAACTCTAAGCTAAAATTCATTTCTATAAAGGAATATAAAACCGAAATAAAATCATACAGGGACAATGAGAAGAAATGATGAAGATATAGCAGAGATCAAGGGGAGAAGAATGGATTTTGATATGATTATATAAACAGAGAGGACTTGAATGATGAATCCTTTGCCAGAGAGGATAAAGAGTTGGTTTGCAGGTTCTTAGTGACAGAGAAGGATTCCAAGGTGGTAGGGAGGAGCAAGGGGAGACTGTGAAAGTCTCCTGTACAAGTTGGTGCTTATACATCTGGGAGTTGTAGATTCCATTCAGTAGGTGCTGAAGAAATAGAGATAGCTACCTCATCTGGGTTCTATCTCAGACAAAATAAGAATGTAAAGAGGAGTTGGAGCTTGCCTTTCATTCATAAGAAGAAGAGGTTTTTTCCCTTTTGGGTTTCCTCATGAAAAATCATTGTTTCACTATTTCATTTATGTGATTGTATATTTATTGGTTAAATGTATTACTACAATTTAAATGTTAAAGGCACGATTTATTGATTAATAAGTAATCTTATTATAAAATGAAAGAAATTTTATACAACTAATTCAGCCCCCCCCTCTCAGTTGACTTATCCTGTTCAACATTGTCGAACACTTGCATTGTACTTATGGCATTTTCACTTTTGGTTATTTTTCATTGATTTTGACACATTTGGAAAGATTGCACTTCATTCAACTTGTAGAGATTACATTGTGGAAATAACATTTAGAAGCATACCATCTCTTTGAAATTCAATACCAATAATTAGTAGTGTTTTTATATTTTATTATTTTTATATGTTGAGTCGTAGAACCATCAGTTTCACGATCGCACCTATTAAGTAATCAAAATCCATTAAAATTAACGTTGAATAATTAAAATTGATTAGAAACGATTTATTTTTCAGGGTACACAAACAAGTATAGGACCTAGGGCCTTGGAATAGGATTTTGTGAGTAAACTTATCCAAGGCTATAAAACTGAACGTATGTGTCTGACCAGAGAGTGGTGAAACCCATTGTATAATTGGTGTCCTCAGGAGGATCCGCTCACACTGGAGTTAAGCATGAGGTCATGTGAAGTTGCTTGCAGAGATAGAACTCTAATTCCTTCCTAGCGTCAGAGATATTTATGGGGTTTTGTTCGTATCTGGGGGTCTTTCTAGTACCTTTACCTCTGTGAGAGGTGGTGCTTTTGAGATTTTGGGATTTTATTCCCTTCCCATATAGTGGACCGAACTTGCAACTACTCTCCTGAGAATTGGTTATATCATGGTGAATTTAGTTTTTTGAAATAGGTAACCACATAGGTTACTTGTAGGGGTTATTCTGCAGGTAGCCTGAGTCAGATAAGGGTCGGAAAACAAACATACTTTATGGAGGATTTCCTCTCTAGAGGGATTTGACTGACTACGTTGTGAAGCCTATGAGTGTCCTTATAATTTATTTTGACACCTCCACTCTATTGTTGCAAAGTCGAAGGCCCCTCTTGGGTGAGGAATACCTACTTTAGTTGGGGAGGTCCCTTTCATCCATTATATCATGTTTGTGTGAATTGGAATTTTTCTTTATTTTGGAGTGTTCTCTCTGATTATTAGTTGGCCTTAGGATTTTTTATTATATCTCTAGTTTTGAGTCACCGTGGAGCAAGACTAGCCTCCTCACTAGCCTCTTCATATTTTAAAGTTACCACCGTGTATTTATCCTTTACCAAAGATAACTTTTAAAAGGCATAGAGTTAATAATTGTGGTTCATATATCTCCACCTCCTACGCTCTTGATCATCCTACTATGAGTACTGAGTCATATATGAACATATCGTGAAGTCCTTTGACTCCCCTATCCTCTATTATTAGTGGGTTACGCTCGACTCCCTTATCCTCAATGGTTTGGGTGTCAGAGGCTCCCTCATCTAGTGTTTCCCAACCCATGAGATCTGATCAGCCCATGAAACAAATTCTTTTGGATTTCATTTCGATATGATGAATTTCTCAGTCAATACCTTCATCCTCTAGTAATTTTTATTTTGGTATGCCAAACATGATGTCGTAACTCTCATCCTCCATTTCGACAGCTAATATGAATCATTTTTTTGGGTCTGGGGGCACGACGCCTCATTTTGTTACTTTATCATTTGGTGGAGGTCATATTTCCCAAGGGACTCCTACGATTCGAGGTTGGAATACTCTTTCCTATGGGCCTAATCCTAGCTTTGGTGCTCTAGGATGGAGTGCTCAAATGGGAATTCAATTTACTTCCTATATTATGTCCATCATTCCCTCTTCCTCCACGCTAATTCAGAAAAAAAAAAATATTATGGAGAATCCCCCTCTATCCTCTGGTGTTCCATCCAAAGGGATTCAATTTATAGTATGGGAAACCCCCAACATGGATTTTCTTCATTCGAGGGCAACATATATAATCCTTACCATGCCACTTCTATTGGTATGGTTCCCTTACAACCTTTCATGAATTAGTTGGGAGGAGGATATTGTCCTACCGAATAGGGCCATGGTATATACCAGAACCCTGGATGGTATGCATTCTCTCAACCCCAATATTTCCTGGGAGCATGGGCTCAAACGTCGCAACCCTGACTCCCTTTTATGGACATGCTAAATATGCCATATTTTTCGAAGTTAATGAATGACCTTGTGCATCACGGTCCATCATGCCCCCCCGCCCCCACCAATATTCCTTCAGAAATTCCAAAATACGAAGGAAATACTAGTGAGGACCCAGGTGATCATGTGACTACTTTTCATATTTGGTGCTCATCTAACTCCCTCAATGATGATTCTATTCATTTGAGGCTATTTATGTTGGTTGTGGAGCCTGATTATCTTTCTGATTTAGAGGCATTTGTTTTCATTCGTGTTTGTACCCCATGAAGAATTTAGAGCCCAAACAAATGTACACTCCTCCACACAGGGGGAGTGCAGAGGGGGCTTACCCCCTATATGGGGTCCATGGGCAAGCAGTCCCCCGGCGGGGATTCGGGGGTGAAGCCCATAAAGAAAAAATTTCCTTGTAAATGTATATTGTAATTTCATTGTAAATATGGACAGTTCATTATAAGGTCGCATATCTGAGGATAGAAGTTATGTTAGGTATTTTTTCCCTAGAAGGAAACCCTCTTTTATGAGGGAATTTTATTGTGGCTAGGTATCACGTTGTGAATATTGTATTCTTAGAGAGGAGATTGTGAGAGAAATAAGAGGAAGTTACAACCGGTTTGTTGTAGGTTGTATACCTTCATTTCCTGGATAATAATAAAGGAAGGACCTGGCAATTTCTCTGGTGGATGTAGCCCACACTAGCTGAACCACGTATATCTGTGTCTCTATTGTATTATGTATTTTTTGTGTTTTATTTCTACATTTGTTTTATTTTATTGCTCTGCGATCCTATTTTTCTAACAACTAGTATCAGAGAGAAAGGTAACTCACAGGAAAAGAGGGTTCATGGTTTGAGTGAGAGAAATGGAAAAAGATGGAAAGTTTAGGGTCGATAAATTTAATGGCCAAAATTTCCAGTTATGGAATATGCAGATGGAAGATTATTTATATCAAAAGGATCTATTCCTACCATTGGGTGGAATAAAAATAAGACGACGGCCATGAAGGACGAAGAATGGGAGGTTCTTGATAGGAAGGCACTAGGAACGATATGATTGAGCATGATATCATCGATGGCTTTCAATATTTTGAAATAAAAGACAACGAAGGAGCTTATGGATGCATTGGCTAACTGTATGAAAAACCCTCGACGTCCAATAAGGTATTTCTAATGACTTGACATTATTTAATATGAAGATGTCAGAAGGTGGGTATGTTGTAGATCATTTAAATGAATTTAATATGGTTACTAATCAACTAAGTTCTGTAAAAGTGGACTTTGATGATGAGGTCAAGGCTCTTGTAATATTGTGCTCATTACGAGAAAGATGGATGGCTTGGTCATGGTTGTAAGTAACTTTGTCTCTGGTTCAAGCACTTTAAAATTTGATTATATTGTTGGTTTTATCCTTAGTGAGGAAATGTGATGGAAAAGAACAGGTGAGACATTAGGTAGTCCATTGAACATGGAGAACAAGGGAAGACAAAAGGATAGAGGAAAGGGCTTAGGGAACCGTGGGAATTATAGGAAGGGAAAATCCAAATCCAGACTAGGAAAGATAGAGTGATGGAATTGTGGCAAGAAAGGACATCTGAAGAAACACTATAGAGATCCAAAGAAACAAAGAGATGGACAACAGGAGAAAAATCAGGAAGCAAATGTAACAAGTGATGTGTTACAAGATGCTTTGATTCTTTTTGTAAATAATATTTATGAGTCTTGGGTAGTATATTCAGGGGCTTCATTTCATTTCATACCCCATGGGAAACATTTTCTAGATTATGTTCAAGGTGATTTTGAACAGGCTCATTTGGGTGATGATGCACCATGCAAAATTGTTGGAATGGGAAAGGTAAAAATAAAGAAAAGAAATGGAAACCAATTGTTGTTGAAAGAGGTAAGACATGTTCCAGATCTAAGGAAAATCTAATTTCAACAGGGAATCTAGAAAGTGAAGGTTGTATATCCATATTTATAGATAATATGTGGAAGGTCACCAAAGGATCATTGGTGATAGAAAAAGGAGAGAATGTAGGTACATTGTGTTTATGTACTAGTAATACTGACTCTTCTATATATTTACCTTCCAAAGGAGTAGATACAACGCTGTGGCATCATAGTCTTGAACACATGAGTGAGAAGGGGATGCATATACTTCAGCAAAAAAAAAAATTGCCAGATCTTAAACAAATTGATTTGGATTTCTGTGAGCATTGTGTTTATGGAAAACACGAGTCATATTTCTCAGAGTCAGAAAAGAAAAGAAGAGTGAAAGGTTAGATCTTGTGCATACATATGTATGGGGACTATTAGTCCCTAAAGTTGAACTTGAATGTGAGAGGGAAATCTAGGGCATCATCAATTTATTGCAAAGTGTTGTGAAGGTTTTTATGGTTTGATTTTTCGAATAAGGTGGTTGAAAACTGGCTCAAGGTTATAACATAACATGAAAATCAAAATAAGAAAATAATATATCCCATTGAATGGTTAAAAGGTAGTTACATAGATAGATTATACCAATAATAAAAAGAGAGGATGAAGCTTTCAATTTGCCAACTTCACATCATTTTGTCTCATAATATCATAAAGAAACAAGACCATCAGCTTGAAATAAAAAATGAAAATAATTTCCACAGCAAATTCTTTACTGTATTAATTAACAATCAAGAAACAAATGCATTGCTCTCTGAATAATGAACTCAATCATGAAGAAAGAAAAATAGAGTAGAAAAGAGAGTCTAACCATCCATATGCGTTTGTTATTAAGTGTCAAAATGGAACATAAAGTCTTACAAGGATTCACAAAACAAGTCTTCTAGATCTCCAATTTTTCGACCCCAACATAGTCTTTTCTCTGCCTATTTAAAATTATTCAAAATATCTCTGATCCTATCTTCTAGTGTGCTCTTAATGACTAGATCTGATTAGCATCTATCTACTAGGGAGGTTAGCTCAAAAAGAGCATTTACATTCCAAAAATATTTATTTTCTCAACAGCTTGATATTTCATGATCTTCCCAACAATACATTTGATTCTGCAAAATAGGGATTAGTTTCATCTAGTCATACATTTCGAGGTATTTTCTTTTCACAAGCCAAACCAAGTAAATCTTGCCTTGTTCCCTGGAAAAAATCAAAATTATGATAGTGCTAATTTCTTCATAAAACCTTTAGGGTATGATAACAACAGTAGCCTTGGAATTTTTTTGTTTGAGATTTGTGGTGAGTACAATGTTATGCCAATAAAGTTTAAAATTTATTTATCTGAGCTCTTTGAGAAATGCTCTTTGCTCTTTTTTCTTCTTCTTGAAACCCTGAATCTTTTCTTGCTACTTGACACTCCATTGTTCTACATGGGCCTTCTCTTTCTTCAATTGTTTCACCACCTTTTGGAGTTCTTTGATATTTTATTTGTCATTTATGACCTTGACCTTAAATTCAGAGAACTCATCTGTAGGTGTAGGCTCATTCAGATTTATGTCAGCCTTAGGCTCTCTTAATTTAATCTGGTACCTAGAAACCAATCCTGAGTTGTGCTCTTCATCTGAACTATCTAAATCCATGGCTTTAGGTATGTCTGATATGTGGTCTGAATATACAAGATGGCTTTTTGTACTTTCAGGGACCCTACTTATACCTTCAATAGATACTTTAGCTCGTGAGAATCTGGTAGTGGCTCTTCTTACATGTCTTGTAGAGGATGCAATAACCTGCTTGTCTCTTTTTTCTCGTTCTTTATGTAATGGGGGTTTGTTTTCCCTTTGTTTGATATCTGTTTTAGCATCCTCGGAATGATATTCTATAACTATCACATCTTCGTTTTTTATTGAGGGATCGAACATAACTTTAGACCTTAGCCTGTATTTGTTGGTAATTCTAGTCGAATTCCTCCTAGGTTTTTGAGACACAGACACATATTTCTTCCTCTGTATTTTAACTGCAACACCTCTCTTACTGGTTTCTGGAGATTTATTCTTGGTTGAGGGTTTAACATCATAATCTTTATCAGAATCTTCTTCTATTTTTAAATCTGCCTCAAAAAACATTTCGTTTTCTATCTCCAATTTGGGTCTCTTACCTCTGTTGGTCCTTGTTACCCTAATGGAAAACAACTCTTCTTTAACAGGAGTTTCATCAACTGGGAAACTCAGTTCCTATGCAATAGACCTTTTCCCTTTGCCTTTTTTTCTATTTTCTAGGTTTTGGATCAGGATTTAGGGACTAGATTAACCAACTCCAGGGTTTATGTACCTCCCTTAGAGTAGAAACGACCAGAATTTTAATTAAGACTTGGTGAAACAAACTACTCTTTGCAGTGGTGGGGTGTGACTGTACTCTTTTTGACATCTTTTCCAGGCTTTTGAGTAAGAAATAGGGAAAATTTAAAATAATATCCATTTATATGCATTAACAACCTAATATGGTAGATGTAAATCAATGAAAATATGCCTTCATAGGTGATATACCTATGGATGATGATTAAAGCAGTGTGTCATTACTGTCTAATCCAACGGTGAGGGATTCCCTTTTTCTAATCTGGGTTTTGCTTATCTGGTAACAAAACCTGATTAACAAACTCTATGAATACATACTCTTTATTCCACCATCGCTCTCCTCCAACTACCAATCTACAAGCTTTGGTGATGGATTGTTATGTCACCATCATCAACAATTTTACGATCTCCACTTTGTAGCCATTGAAATTATTTTCAAATGGCATAGATACCTATTCATCATAACCTCGGAAGGTAGTGAGGAATTCGAACCAGCCAGCATCTCAGAATCTCGGCGCCATCTACAGATATGCTTCAAGAAGCTCGACGCCCTCAGGTTCCAATATGACCACTTGCCCGATTCTCTTAGGCGCCATAAAAAACAAGATGCTACAACTGGCACTGCTCAGATTCTAAATTTACAACTTGCAACTGTTAACATATAACAATTCTTTTGACAAAACACCTGCGCTAATAATTCAGCAAAATCAGAACGACGATTAACAGGTTCAAATAATGATCTTTAGGAATTGAACGATTTGAAATGAGTCCTTTGCAGGTACAGAACAATCCAATCATGTAACGGTTTGAATCATAAAATGATTTAAGAGCTATCGTGGGACACATGTGAATTCTTAGTCCACTATCTGTGTAATCATAACAAAATCAGGGTGGCAGACACATATTAAGGCATGATTATATTTGTGCTACAAGAATAATGTTATTCCATTAGTGCTATTAATGACTAGAAGATTTTTGAATTTGCAAAATTCAAACAGGCATATGAAGTGACACATCTTGTAAAACCATGTCTTAAAACTCCATACTTAAAGAAATTATTCAAAAAGCTAAAATGAAAATCATAACAAGCTGAAAACAAGGATTAAAATCAAATGAAAGCATACAATGAAGTGCAGTTAGGAAGGGTTTAGGATTAAGGTTTCTCACTAAATCAAAAGAAAAATTAGAGACTAACATTGGCTCCTTCTCGGGATGGAGTTTTGATAATAAACTCCAAGAATTGCATACCAATTCCTTTTCCTTTATTTCTAATTCACTGGTCTCCCTGCATCTGTCATTCTTTATTCACAACATAACTGTAGAAAACAATTCCATTGGGTATATGGAGTCTTTATTGAAAGTAAACCTACTGTACAAACTGAAAACCTGATGAGTCTTTAGAGAAAATAGTGTTTCAAGAACCTCCCATTCACTGGGCCTCCAAAAGTTTATGTGTCATCTAAATTATGCAGGAGAAAAGTGTTATTGTCCATTACCTTGGCTATTCTGAAAGGACCATACCATAGGCTATCAAACTTACCATGTTTTTCTTTATCCTGTCTCCTGGCATCCCACCTTAACACCAAATATCCTTCATTAAAAACATATTTCTTAGTTCCCTTATCGAATGTGGCCTTGACTTTTCTCTAGTGAGAAGTAGCTTTCTGATTCATCTGTTCTCTGACCTGCTAAGTCTCAATCATCTGAAAAATTCTCCTTTGGAGATCATTAGGTTCTTCCAACTCTTCTTGTAAGAACTTAAAAAATGGTAGGCCCAATTGAGTTGGAAGAATAGCTTCTGTCCCATATACCATCTGGAAAGGAGAGGTCCCAATAGAATTCTTTTTGCTGATACGATCAACCCATAGGGAAAACTTTAACTTGGAATCCCGTGATTTTTTATTTTCTGCCATTAGTTTTTTGATAATCCTTATCAGACTTTTATTGGAGGATTTTGCTAACCCATTCCCTTGGGGGTAGTAGGGAGTAGAATGAACCAATATGATACTATACTTATTGTATAATTCAATCATGGAATTCGATTTAAAATCCCATGCATTATCAGTGACTAGTTTTTAAGGACAACCAAACCTAGAAAAGATATATCCTTCAAGAAAATCCATGATTACCTTGTCTATTGAATTCTAAGTTGGAATTGCTTCGATCCACTTTGTAAAGTAATTTGTGGTTGTAAGAATCCATTTTTGCTTCCCCAAATATGAAGGATTGATCTCCCTGATGAAATACAAGCCCCATTGTTGGAATGGTCCATGAGTGATGATTGGTTTAAGAGGCAGAGACATAAATTTCTTCTTTCCAACAAATTTCTGACAGGGTTCACATGCCCTGACCTGAGAAAAAATATATGAGAATAGAACTGGCCAATAATAGCCTGTCCTGATAATTTTAAAGGCAATAGATTTCCAGTGGTGGTGGCCTCCGCACACACCATGTTGTAGATCATAAAAAAATTGTTCAGCTTCCTTTTCATCAACACATTTGTTAAGCCCTAATATTGGCTCATTACCCCTTAATTGGGGCATATTATATTATTAATGTTATTTTATTTATGTCGTCTTTAGGCCATTAGTTTTAATTATACCTCCTAGTCTCCTATATATACCAAGGAGACATTTTCATTTTGAATCATCTTGTACTTGAACATTTAAGTGGGATAAAAGGAGGTTGCCCCCTCGAAGAGGCTTATTATCTAAAATTATCTCTTTTTCATGGCGTTGAGTTCTTTTTCTGAGGTTTTTCTATGCTATATTCATATTTTTTTCTTAACATATGGTATCAGAGCTCAAGGTCTTGGGGTTTCGCTGCTACATCTGATACACCTTGGTATTTTGATATAAAAATTTTTCTACAACGTTTCAGAAGGAACGACTTAGAGGATATTTAGTATATAGATCAAGGTAAGTTGGGTTCAAATTTAAGCTCCTGAGGCCTTATACTTTCGGAGATACATCCTGTACAAGATAGGGTTCTGGAATCATCCTGAACTGATTCATTACGGAATTTTAGCTATAAAGAATTTTTGTAATGTTTCAGACCCTAAACTCTATAGGATATTCATAGAAATTAGTAAGGTATATGTGTAAAAATTGCATCTTCTGGGTCATCTTAAATTTGTAGATACACCCTATGTAAGATAGGGTATCTGACTAGTCTTATTGACTAGTCTCAAGAAGGTGTTCCAGGTAAAACAATCATAAATTCTTCCTAGAGTATCCAAATTGAGTGGGACTCATTGCATTGGATCATGGACAGTCTGTAGTATTCCTGGTACAAGTTTCAAAATTTTATATCAATTATTTTGTGCGGGGCACGCTATACAAGTGAGATCTCATGGAAAGGCCAAAACATGGCAAGTTGTGGGGAAGTTACCGTAAATTCCACTTGGCACATCCAATTTTGATCAGACCTATGGCACTGCATAGAAGAAATATCAGAGAACTACATCAAAGAAAGTTTCATACCCAGAAGGGCCGAAACTTGGGAGATACAATAGAAGAAAGATTGTTTAGCAGAACCACCTCAAAATCAAGGTTCAAAAGTGATACTTGGCCAACATGCCACCCAAAAAGGGAACTTCTACACCAAATAAGCCTCCAGACAATCCTTCTTCGACTCTTGATGAAGGTAAATAAATTCGTAGGGACATAAATGATTTACAAAAGAATATAGTAAAAAAATATGAACTACAAGAGATGGAAGCTAAGTTGGAGGCAAAGATGGATGGTTTAAAAGAGGAGATCATGGAAGTATTGAAAAATTTTGTAACAGAGAAGACACCTGGAAGTGAAAATGCATCCCATGAAATTCATGATGAGGACACAAGGAAGTTTAATCAAGAATGGAGAAACTCCAACTTTGGGTTGAAGACCAACCACGTTCCTAAGATTGATATGAGGAAGTTTGATGGCAAGGACCCAATCACATGGATACTTCATATGGAGCAATTCTTTGATCTACATAATGTGCCACATAC
>ML817224.1:3042-38028 GCA_009831015.1 Picea engelmannii | reverse complement strand
TCCTTGATCACATACATAGGTTTATATTGAGTTTATGCTATTACTATCACTTTGGTTGGTTGCGTTCTTTTGCAGGATCATCATTGTATGAGTGTTGGAACAGAGATAAGATGGCGATAGCGAGAGGAAGGAGAGTTTAAACGGTATGTCACCTATCCCTCTTTAGTTAGTAAATTCAACATCTAAAACTTAAGGAAAGCGTCATGTTCTGGTGTGTTTTGTTCTAGATCTAGGTGGATCTAGGGAGATCAATTAGTGTTTTCACCTACTGATTTATCCAATAACAATATCCACCATCCTGTGCAGGTCTACTGGGATATTTTTGTTCCATATTCAACCTTTCCATCTCAAATGTCATATCTTTCAACATCTTATCCATTTCATCCATCTTAGAATCAGATTTTGTATTAGAATATCAAGGCAACTCTTCTTTTTTCTTTTTTTTGTCTCTATCACTCCTAGAATTCAATTTGTCTGCTACTAATATGTTTGATTCTACCTCAATAACATCATCTTACATCAGGTTGAGGGTAGCAACCCTTCTTTCTCTAAGCAACAAGGAAAATTCAGCATCGAAAGCATTGGAAAAAGTGATTTTAGCTTATGTCTTTGAAGGTTTAATCTCATCTGGAATTTTACCATACATTTGGTTGACTCTTTTGGTAAAATCAGGTATTGATTCACCTTGTTTCCTTTTTAAAGCACCAAATTCAGTGATGTAGTATAGAAAGTCTTTCTTGTCTCCCTAGTGTTTAAGAAAGGCATCATCCAAGGCTACAATATCAGCAATTGAATTAGGTGGCAAACTCCTGAACCACTTTCTTGCTTCACCATATAAACTCTAAACAAACAATCTCATCCACACATCTGCATGCTCTACATTGAAATTATATACAAAACTATAAAATGAACTCAAATTCTCTTCAGTAGTAACTCCTCCATCTCCATTAAATTTGGGTAAGTATCTCATATAATCATTTGGTGGAAAGGAAAACATGACTTGTGGGAGGATCAAAGGGGCATACCTTGTTGCAACAATTTCATCCATTCTGTTTACAGCCATATTTTCTATCTTTGGTGTTTGAGTTTTGGGAGTAAGCAAGATTGGTGATGTTGGAGGTAAAACTTTCCCTTATGTATGACAATTTAATTGTACTGTCACTAAGTATTGATATTCAACATATAGGGATTTCTCTCTTGGACTATGATCATATGATGGGCCAAGAAACAGAAGATTATCAAAAGAAAAATAATGTGATTTAAAATATTCAGAGGAGAGAGATCCAAGAGATGAAGAGGGTGTTTCTGGTTCACTTTTAATATCTGTGTTGTGACCTTTCAAAGTTTCAGTCACAGGCAAGGTGTTTGAATATTCTTGTTTAATGAGTTCAGTAAGTAGCTTCCACTGATCTAGATTTAATTCTGAGATAGTTGAAGGGACTGAAATTGTAGCAGACTCAATAAGATGTTTTATTTCACTTTCAGGAATCACCTCCTCATTTTCTTGGGTTTTGGTGATTTTAGAGTACTGTCCTTGAAAACATTATGAAGACAATTTTCCCTTTGAGAGAGAAGACTGTCTCGAAATAGCCTTAGGTTTTCTTAGTAGCTTTTCAGGATCTGGAACTATTGCAACAGGCTTAGAATCTGGATTTGTTTTGGTTACTGGTCTCTTAGTAGATGATGAAGAAGTTAGAGGAGTTTTAGGTCCTTTACCTTCTCTTTTAGGAGCCATAATTACCACAGAAGAGTCGCCAGGTGAATAATCACAGTCTTAAATAATGTCCAAAATATTGTTCACCATCAAGATTTGAATATAATCTTTTCGTTTCCCCAGGGAAGATATCTTTGTTTCTTTGTCCCCGAAAAAGGCGCCAAAATATGTTAGTCCCTAAATGTGCACTTGACTGTGAGAGGGAAAGCTAGGGAATCATCAATTTATTGAAAAGTTTTTTGAAGGTTTTTATGGTTTGGTTTTTTGAATAAGGTGGTTGAAAACTGGCTCAAGGTTATAACATAACATGAAAATCAAAATAATAACATAATATATCCCATTGACTAGTTAAAAGGTAGTCACATAGATAGATTAGACCAATAATAAAAAGAGAGGATGAAGCTTTCAATTTGCCAACTTCACATAAATTCTTGTCTCAGAATATCATAAAGAAACAAGACCATCAGCTTGAAATCAAAACTTGAAAATAATTTCCACAGCAAATTCTTTATTGTATTAATTAACAATCAAGAAACAAATTCATTACAGTATGAATAATGAAATCAACCATGAAGAAAGAAAAACAGAGTAGAAAAGAGAGTCTAACCATCCATATGCCTTTCCTATTAAGTGTCAAAATGGAACATAAAGTCTTACAAGGATTCACAAAACAAGTCTTCTAGATCTCCAATTTTTCGACCCCAACAGAGTCTTTTCTCTGCCTATTTAAACTTATTCAAAATATCTCCGATCCTATCTTCTAGTGTGCTCTTAATGACTAGATCTGATTAGCATCTATCTACTAGGGCGGTTAGCTCAAAAAGAGCATTTACATTCCAAAAATAGATATTTTCTCAACATCTTGATATTGCATGATCTTCCCAACAATACATTCTATTCTACAAAATAGGGATTAGTTTGATCTAGTCATACATTTCGAGGTATTTTCTTTTCACAAGACAAAACAAGTAAATCTTGCCCTATTTCCTGGAAAACATCAAAATTATGATTGTGCTAATTTCTTCATGAAGCCTTTAGGGTATGATAACATCAGTAGCCTTGGAAATTTTTTGTTTGAGATTTGTAGTGAGTACAATGTTATTTCAATAAAGTTTAAAAAATATTTCTCTAAGCTCTTTGAGCAATGCTCTTTTCTCTTTTTTCTTCTTCTTGAAAGCCTGAATCTTTTTGTGTTGCTTGGCACTCCATTGTTCTACATGAGCCTTCTCTTTCTTCAGTTGTTTCACCACCTTTTGGATTTCTTTGATATTTTCTTTGTCAGTTCTGACCTTGACCTTAAATTCAGGGAACTCATCTACAGGTGCAGGCTCATTCATATTTATGTCAGCCTTAGGCTCTCTTAATTTAATATGGTACCTAGAAACCAATCTTGAGTTGTGATCTTCATCTGAAATAGTTGAATCCATGGCTTCGAGTATGTCTGATATGTGTTCTGAATCTACAAGATGGATTTCTGTACTTTTAGGGACCCTACTTATACCTTCAGCATATGCTTTAGCTCATGAAAATATGGTAGTGGCTCTTGTTATAGGTCCTATAGAATATGCAACAACCTGCTTGTCTCTTTTTGTTGGTTATTTATGTAATGGGGGTTTGTTTGCCCTTTGTTTGATATCTGTTTTAGCATCCTCAGAATGATCTTCTATAACTATGACATCTTATTTTTTGATTGAGGGATCGAGCATAGATTTAGACCTTAGCCTGTATTTGTTGGTAATTCTAGTCGAATTCCTCCTAGGTTTTTGAGTCACATGCACATATTTCTTCCTCTGTATTTTAACTACAACACTTCTCTTACTAGTTTCTGGAGCTTTATTCTTGGATGAGGGTTTAACATCATAATCTTTATCAGAGTCTTCTTCTATTTTTAAATCTGCCTCAAAAAACATTTCATTTTTTGTCTCCAATTTGGGTCTCTTACCTCTATTGGTCCTTATTACCCTGATGACAAGCAACTCTTCTTTAAAAGGAGTTTCATCAACTGGGAAACTCGGTTCCTATGCAACAAACCTTTTCCCTTTTCCTTTTTTCTATTTGCTAAGTTGTGGATCAGGGTTTAGGGACTGGATTAACCAACTCCAGGGTTTATGTACCTCCCTCAGAGAAGAGACAACCAGATTTTTAATTAAGACTTGGTGAAACAAACTACTCTTTGTAGTGGCGTGGTGTGACTGCACTCTTTTTGACATCTTTTCCAGGATTTTGAGTAAGAAATAGGGAAAATTAAAAGGATAATCTCCATTCATATGCATTAACAACCTAATATGGTAGATGTAAATCAATGAAAATTTGCCTTCGCAGGTGATATACCTATGGATGATGATTAAAGCAATGTTGCATTCCTGTCTAATCCAATTGTGAGGGACTCCCTTTTTCCAATTCAGGTTTTTCTTATCTGGTAGAAAAAACTGATTAACAAACTCTGTGACTAAATACGCTTTCTTCCACCATCGCTCTCCTCCAACTACCAATCTACAAGCTTTGGCAATGGATTGTTATGTAACCAGCATCAACAATTTTCTGATATCCACTTCATAGCCATTGAAATTCTTTGCAAATGACATAGATACTTGTTCGTCGTAACCTTGGAAGGTAGTGAGGAATTCAAACCAGCCAGCATCTCTAAATCTCTCCGCCATCTGCGGATATTCTTCAAGAAGATCGGTGCCCTCAAGTTTCAATCTGACCACTTGCCCACTTCTCTTAGGTGCCATAAAATCCATGATGCTACAACTGGCACTGCTCGGATTCTGAATTTACAACCTACAATTATTAACATATAACAGTTCTTCTGAGAAAACACCTGCACTTATAATTCAGCAAAATCAGAAGGACAAGTGAGAGGTTCAAATAATGATCTTTAGGAATTGAATGATTTGAAATGAGTCCTTTGCAGGTACAGAACAATCTGATCATGTAACGGTTTGAATCATAAAATGATTTAAGAGCTATCATGGGACACATGCGAATTATTAGTCCACGATCTGTGTAATCATAATGAAATCAGGGTGGCAGGCGCATATTAAGGCATGATTATATTTGTGCTACGGGAATAATTTTATTCCAATAGCGCTATTAATGATTAGAAGATTTTTGAATTTTCAAAATTCAAACAGGCATATGAAGGGAAACATCTTGTAAAACCATGTCTTAAATCTCCAGACTTAAATAAATTATTCAAAAAGCTAAAACGCAAATCATAACAAGCTGAAAACAAGGATTAAAATCAAATGAAAGCAGACAATGAAGTGTAGGTAGGAAGGGTTTAGGATTAGGGTTTCTCAATAAATCAAAATCAAAATTAGAGACTAATAGGGACCATCTTAGGTATCATCTCTTGGTGGCTCTCATTATTATGTTAATTTTATTGATGATGCAACTAGAAAAGCTTGGGTTTATTTCATTCGAAATAAATATGATGTTTTTGATACTTTTAAGAAATTGAAATCTTTAGTTGAGAATGAGACAGGAAAAAGGTTGAAGTGTCTCATATCAAACAATGGAGGTGAATATTGTAGGAAGGAGTTTGAGTATTACTGTTCATACCATGGGATTCATAGAGAGAAGACGGTTCTAGGAACACCACAAGAAAATGGTGTGTCAGAAAGGATGAATAGGAAAATCATGGAGCATGCAAGGAGTATGAGATTTCATGTTGGTTTTCCCTTACAGTTTTGGGAAGATGCTATAGATATTTTTGTTTACTTAATAAATAGAGGACCTTCAAGCTCTTTCGATGGTAGAATTACAAAGGAGGCATGGACAGGTAAAAAGGTAAACTATTAGTTTTTGAATACTTTTGGTTGTGAATCATTTGTCCATATTGATAAAGAAAATAGAAAAAATCTTGAGGAAAAATACAAGAAGTGTACATTTATTGGATACAGAGTTAATTATTTTTGTTATCACTTATGGGATTATGAAAATAAAAAAATCACTAGGAGTAGATATGTCATATTCAATGAGAAGGTCATGTACAAAGATCAATTGCAGGGAAAGAAACGGGAAAAATAAACACCAGAATACAAAGTGCTTGATGAGATCACTGAAAAAGAAATTCCAAAGGTACCAAAAATTCAAAATGTACAACAACAAGATCAACAGGTAACTCAAACTCCTGCAAGTGTTGTTAGAAGATCTACCAGGTTAAGTAGACCCCTTGAACGATACTCCCCTTCATTGTATTGTTTATTGTTGATTTATTTCGATGAACCAGAATGTTATGAAGAGGCAATGCAGGTAGAGACCAAAAATAAGTGGGAGAAAGGAATGAAAGAGGAAATGGATTCCCTGGTAAATAAATTGACTTGGGATTTGGTTCAGTTGCCTGTAGAAAAAATAACATTACAAAATAAATGGGTTTACAAGTTGAAGGAAGAAGATGGAGGAAAAAAGCGGTACAATGATATACTTGTTGTAAAGGGGTTTTCACAAAAGAAAGGTATAGATTTTGATGAAATATTTTCTCCTGTTATTAAAATGAATTCAATTAGGACTATTTTAATTCTTGTGGCAATATAAGATTTGCATCTTGAATAGTTATATGTAAAAACATCTTTTCTCCATGGGGATTTGGAGGAAGAGATTTATATGCAACAACCACAGGGGTATGAGGTCAAAGGAAAGGAGAATTTGGTATGCAGGTTGAAGAAGATTTTGTATGACCTAAAGCAATATCTAAGGAAGTGGTATTTGAATTTTGACAGGTTTATGAAAGAAAAAGGTTACAGTAGATGGCATTCTGATCACTGTGTTTATTTTAAAAGGCTAGAAAATGGAAGCTATATTATCTTGCTATTGTATGTAGATGGAATGCTTGTTGCAGGGTCTAATATGCAGGATATAAATGTGTTCAAGAATAAATTAGCTAATTCATTTGAAATGAAGGATTTGTGTGCTGCAAAGAAAATCCTTAGTATGAGAATAACAAGAGACAAAAAAAATCACAAATCGACATTGTCTCAAGGTGAGTACATAGAGAAGGTGTTGGAGAGGTTATTAATGCAAAATTCAAAACCAGTTAGTACACCTTTGGCCAGACATTTCAAATTCACTAAGGAAATGTGTCCCAAGACACAGGTGGACACAGAATACATGTCCAAGGTCCCTTATTAATCAACAATTGGCAACTTGATGTATGTGATGGTTTTCACAAGACCAGATACTGCACTTGTAGTGGGAGTTGTGAGAAGGTATATAAACAATCCAAGTAAATAATATTGGTAGGAAGTAAAGTGTTTTCTCAGGTTTTTGAGAGGTACGACTACTCATGAATTATCTTTTGGAGGTTCAAACATTGTTCTACAGGGATATGTTGTTTCAGATATGGAAGGTAATAAATATAGCAGGAGGAGCACCATAGGATATGTTTTTACTATAGGTGGAATGACAATAATTTGGATTTAGAAATAAATAAGAGAATAATAGGATGTATTGTGACAGTGAGAGTGCCATTCTAACTCATCCTTCCATTCGAATACTAACAATATACAACTCAGGTAACATTTCATGGAATCCATCTTGGAAGATGGACATTTGAAGTTGGAAAAGATAAACACTAGCCAAAATCATGAAGACATGTTAACTTAGGGAGTAACTATGGAGAAACTGAGTTCCTGCTCAGTTTTAGTTGGTCTTCAAGCATAAATATGAATATGAGAATTTTTCCAGGTCTAAGAAGGATCATAGTCTAGCAGATACAACAACGATGGAGTTGTTGGGATAAGTCTCCAAGTGGGAGATTGTTGGTTGTGGAGCCTGATTATCTTCCTGATTTAGAGGTCTTTGTTTTCAGTTGTTTTTATACCCCATGAAGACTTTACACCCCAGAAGAATGTACACTCATCCATGTGGGTGAGTGCAGAGGAGGGTTACCCCCTCTGTTGGGTCAAGGGGTTCGGGGGAAAAGACCCTGAAGAAAAAATTTCCTTGCAAATGTATATTCTAATTTCATTGTAAATCTGGACCGTTCATTATAAGGTCACAGATTCGACAGTAGAAGTTATGTTAGGGTTTTTTTCCCTAGAAGGAAACCTTTTTTTATGAGGGAATTGTATTGTGGTTGGGTATCATGTTGTGAATATTGTATTCTAAGAGAGGAGACTATGAGAGAAAGAAGAGGAAGTTACAACAGTTTTGTTATTGGTTGTATCCCTTCATTTACTAGATAATAATAAAGGAAGGACCTGGAAATTTCTTTGGTGGACATAGCCCACACTGGGTGAACCACGTATATCTTCATCTCTATTGTATTGTGTATCTCCTGTGTTTTATTTCAGCATTTTTTATTTATTTATTGCTTCAAAATCCTCTTTTTCTAACAATTTCAACACACCCTCATGGGGGTCAGCACAAAGTGGTACATTGAGCTACCTGGGGGAACATACATAACTTTCAATCAGATGGTATTGGTTTTTCTCAATAACTTCCAATTATCGCTTCATTACGATGTCGATCTCTAATTTTTTTTGAATCTTCATCAAGATAAAGCCATGCATATATTTGATCATATCCAAGAGTGGAATAGACATAAGAGGTTTATTAAATCCTACATTCCTTGAGATTTTATGCTGGAATGGTTCCTTAAGTCTTTGTTGCCTTATATTTCTGAGGATGTTTCTACATCCAGAGTGACATATGAGGAAGAACCATCTTCAAAGACAAACAATTGGACCTTATATATGATCAATCTGGGATGATTTATGAAATTCTCCCTGATGCACCGTAGTCAAACTATGATCCTAGAAAAAATCTTGGGCATCATGTTGATGGAATCAAAGGCTCCAAAAATGATAAGACTATAGACTTGGTGACAAAATAGTTGAAATATTTGTCTCTAAGACAGCCTATAGTAGGACAAGATTCGGCTTCGTCCTCCACCACCACCCAATCGATGGATGTGAATTTTGTACATTCATCGTCAAACCCAGATGGTAACCAACAACCAGGAGGGAACAAGTGGAAAGGATGAGGTAATAATTGTAAGGGTGGGAAAAATAATAATAATAAATCCAAGGATTTTAATAATAATTATAAATCTAATAATAATGTTGGTGAGGGAAAGAAAGAAAAGAGGAAGATGAATTTTCCCTGTAAAATTTGTAAATATGGTCACCTTACCCATTTATTCCCCAAAATCGAGGAAGACGCAAGAGGCTCTTATCATAGTTGATCGTTGTGCTGAAAAACCCATTTCCATATAATCATAATATGGCCTCGGGGACCTCTAACACAGGAAATGTGTCGAGTGGGAGTCAAAACCCCTCGGCACATGAAGGTGTCCATCTATGCGTCAATATGGTTAAGTATCATATTGTAGTAGCCACTCAATCTCGCAATTATGGTTCTTAATAGACTATTTTAGGTCTAGAGCCTCCTCCTCCCTGGAAGCACCCTTGCATATCGATAAGCCGGAACCTCTACATCGTATTTCGAAAGGAGTACTAAAGCGCTCTGCCCACAATCCTAATGCTAGAACCACCCAAAAATATTTGATTGTCAAATATTTGGGCCAAACCCCATGTGTGATGTTGGCTTTGGAAGTGTTCTAGAGATGTCCTTCAAAAAGGAATGCTTTGGTATCTACGTTAGGAGCTCTATAATTGTGTGTCCCAAAGGTTATCAAGTTTGATGTCACGGATGTTAAGCCTCGCTTACCTTACCACATTACCTTTCAAATCCATGTGGAGTACACGAAAATTACCATGAAACGTATTGTAATTAATGAATGTGTTGTGACATGCGTGATGTCCCTAACATGTTGGAAAGCCATTGGATCTCTTCCCCTATCTGAATCCATGACTATTTTGACCTCATTTTATGGGATTTCTTTCAGACCCCACATGATCCTTCCCACTTTCTAGGTCCAGTTAGGTGGAAAGACTGTGGAGGTTGACATCAAGGTGGTTAATGCATATCTCGACTACAATATACTACTAGGGAATAATTGGACCTATGCTATGACACCAATTGTGTTGTCAGTTTTATTCACTTTATTCTTTCCTCATGAAGGGAAGATAGTGATGATTGATCAATTATCCTGTGCGCACACTATTCCTAATGCATCGATGGGACCTTCGGTCCATGTTATTGATAATTCTCAATAGGAAAATAAGAATGTTGGTTTTGGGATGTATTCCTCCTTGATGGGTAATTTTGATTTCATGGCACCAATTCACCATATTCATGCAATTTCCAGTGAGTCTTCATCATCGATGAGGTTCATTCCTTTTCATACTTTTTATTTCAATGACCCTTGGAACCTACCTTCCTCGACTATGTCGAATGAAGGTCAGTCGCACATTAGGATGGAAATGTCTTTGTCAGCATCAAAAGTTGTGTATCAAGTTATTCTAGAAGTTATTGCTTACCCATATCCTTCCTCCTCGTAGACGGATGAGGTGGATCTCGTTTTAGATCCCATATGGTCCGATCAATTATCTTGTTCACATGATTTCCTCAATGATACTTTACCTTTGGATTAATCCATCTTAGAGGCCATGTCTGGTCCTAATAGGCCTTGGGATGATATGCATCATCGATCCTATTTTCTCCCGGAACTTGTTATAATTGAGCAACATGAATTTAGATCTACCCTGAGTGAGATAGTCGATCACACTGTGGTTCTGTTAGATACGCATGGTATTTATGCTGAAGGAAACATGGAGAATATTTATCCTACCATCGTGATCGACATCTCTCGAACCCCTGGTAAAATCGAGAACGTATATATTGGTAAATATTGTTTTCCTAAAGATATTAATATCTACATCGATATCTTCAAAGAATTTTGAGATGTATTCGCTTGGTCATATTAAGAGATGCCAAGGATCGACCCCAACATTGTCGATCATGAAATTAAAACCTATCTGACTACTAAACTTGTTCGATAATTTCTAAGAGTTGTTAATAATAGGATGTCCCCCGTTATGAAGGAAGAAGTAGAGAATATACTCAATGATGTCTTCATATAGCCGGTTCCCTTGATTGAATGGGTGTCCAACTCCGTTCCCATAGATAAAAAGAAAGGAACCATCTACGTGTGTATGGATTTTAGGGACCTGAACAAGGCTTGTCTTAAAGATAACTTCCCCTTATATTTCATTGACCATATTCTTGATGAGTGGGCAGGAAGCGAAGTATTTTCCTTTATGGACTGATTTTCAGGTTATAATCAAATTCAAATCAAACCTGAGGATCAACACAAGATGTTGTTTATTTTTCCTTGGGGCACCTTTGCATACCAGAAAATTCCTTCCAGTTTTAAAAATGTTGGATAAACCTTCCAACATGCCATGAACTTTTTGTTTCATGATCTTAAGAATATCATCCAAGCTTACCTAGATGATCTTGCTTCTCACTCTTGCAAGAGGTTATATTAGTCAACTCACCTTCGAATAGTATTTAAGAGATGTCATTATTATCTCATTTGGTTGAACCCTCACAAGTGCATCTTTTGTGTTAGGTATAGTCATCTTTTAGGATTCATAGTATATAAAATTGGGATCATGGTATATCCTATGAAGGTTGATTCAATACTTCGGTTTCCTCCCCCATGCAACATTCAACAACTTCAAGGTTTATAGGGGAACACTAACTTCCTGCGTCATTTCATAGTGAACTATGCCAATTTAACTAAATATTTCATGTGTCTTTTGAAGAAGAACACTTCGTTCATATGGGATGACTGAGCTTAGGAATCCTTCGATTCTCTTAAGAAACCCTTGGTATCAGTGCCTCTATTGAATCCCCTAGACTACAGTAGAGACTTTTTTATTTATATCGCCATGTCCGAAGGGACGATTGGTATGGTATTGGTTCAAGAGGATGATGACGTCCTTGAGAACATTGTCTACTATCTCAGTTGAAACCTAGTTGATCATGAACTTAAATACTCTCACATAGAGAATTTGGCCTTGGTCGTTGTACATGTATTTCAAATATTATGGAATTATATATTACTCTACAAACATACTGTAGTTGTGGATATAAATCCATTTCAATATGTCCTTACCAGGCATATCGTAGGGAAGAAATACAAGAAGTGGATTGTTACTGTGCAATAATTTGATCTTGATTTCGCTTCTGCGAAATCTAAGAAGTCACTAGTTTTTTTCCGAACTGATGTCAGATTTCCCTAGACTGTATGAGGAAATTATTAATGAAGATTCATTCAAGGATGAAAATATTTTCCTTATCTCATCTTCAAACCCCTGGCATGGAAACATTTTAATATATATTCAAACATTGAAGCTACCCCAACATCCATCGAGAGACGATCGATGAAATATACGTCATTAGGCTAAGAACTACCTTATTATCGACGACACTTTGTATCATCGAGGGGTGGATAATATTTTACGTCGTTTCTTGAATCACGAGGAATTTGAAGTTGTTCTCAATGACTGTCAGAGTGGGTCATGTGGTGTTCATTTATCCGTTCTTGCAACATCCCAAAATATATTGCAAGCCAGTTATTTTTGGCCATCAATTTTTAAATATTGCATTGAAGCAGTCAATAAGTGTCACCCTTTCCAAGTGTTTTCTCGGAAAATGCGCTCACACCCAACCCCTCTTCACCCAGTCATCATCGTCGGTCCCTTCACCAAGTGGGGGGTGGATTTTATGGACTACAACCCAACCTCGGTTGGGGGGCACCAACATATTATCGGGGTCGTGAATTATTTCACTAAATGGGCAGAGGCCATTCCTACCGCTAAATCCGATGGTAAGACTACAACATTATTCATATTCAACCAGATTATAGCCTGGTTTAGAATCCCAAAATATATTTTCATTGATCATGGAAGTCACTTTAATAATGAAATGATGACGGAGTTAGCATCAAAATTGGGGTTTAAACATGGTCATTCTTCCCCTTATTATCCCTAGGAAAATGGACAAGTAGAGGTGGTGAATAAATATCTTAAGACCATTTTATAAAAACCTGTCAGCTAGAGTAAATTTGTCTGGCATATAATGCTTTACCCTACATTTTTGGCATACCAAACCATGGTAAACAATTCCATTGGTTTCTCTCCATTTCAGTTAGTACATGGTGTGGAGTCAAGTCTTCCTATGGAATGTGAAATACCATCCCTTAAATTGGAAATTGAGCTCCTACCTGACACATTCAATCTTGAAGAATTCCTCATGCACCTTGAGCACCTCGATGAGAAGCGTCGATACACCTATACATCTATCGAAGAAAATAAATGATGTGTTAAGGTTCAATATGATAAGTCTTTTTGTCCGCAGCGGGACGTTGAGGGTGATTTGGTTCTCCTTTATAACCAAGCTAGAGAATCTCTAGGGGTAGGTAAGTTCAACCCCATGTGGCATGGTCCTTATATCGTGTGATGTTTCCTAGAGAAAGGAGCCTATGAATTAGAATATTATGAGGGGAATATGTTGGATGGGCCCATAAATGGGCTCTACCTTAAAAGGTATTACGCTTGAGCCCTCAAACCCGAGCATGACCTTTCTATACTAGTGTATATTAATGTATATACATATTTATCTTTTTCTTTGTGTCATCATCTTGCTTATCGAGTTTTCCCTTGGTTAGCAGATGTCAATGGAATCTTTGGTTTACCTAGGATTTGTATACAATGTCCGTCGTCATGCGCGGAACATGTCTTCCTCCACTTGTGTTATTTACTTACCCGAGGGACAATTGGTGTCTTTGGGTGGAATTTTTCTGGAGCCATCAACAAATAATGTGGTTGAGTATAGCATTGTTATAGAGCTATTACGTGACGCCATTTCACATGGTGTTCAATCTATAGAAGTTTTCCTAGAATCCTAGTTAGTCGTATGTCAGTTGAACTGAAGTTATTGTGTGAGAGATCTTACTCTACTTCAACGATTAGTACAGGTACGAATTTTGGAACGATTCTCTTATTTTCTTACTTATAATCACATTCCTAGAAGTTATAATCAAGTATTCGATGCATATACTAATTACATTTTAGATTGGCATTTGTCACATAACTAAGTAAAGAAAACACATTCATACATTGTAACATATATAAGTAAAGACGAAGACCAAAATTTTTATATTTCATCCTTTCAAGTCCAAAACATATGGTATCATAGTACAAAATGGGGCTCACACCCTAAAAATACATATATGTCCAGTCGTAGAATAACCATCGCATATATACCTAGGGTGCTAGATGCATATCATGATAGCACACTATGAAATTTGCAAGACGTTGGAAGAGTCACACCCACGCATGGGGTAAACCCACCACTTGCCACTACATCGCCTCTAGAAAATCCTCCACTTGAACCATGGGAATCATGTGTGTCAAATGAGATAGGTTCCCTTGTACATTCTGTAGCACTGTCTTTGCATTCCCACTTACTAGCTCATATCCTCAACCCCTTCACCGATGTCATGGGAATCCCTCTGGTTGTCATGGACCTATGTATGCATAACAAAGAAATTTTTAATACTTGATACCATACACGAATATTTTTGTTTTATTTTTCCTTTATCAAAATTGAAAAACACAAAAAAATGAAATATATAAAAACTATTTCTTACCAATATCCCCATAGGTGGATCCTGGTGGAAATGGCATGTCAAGGTCTTCTCTGTAGTCAATCCCTCCATAAGTATAGTCATTAATGGATATGGTTTGTTATCACCACCAATAAAATAAATCATCATTGAATGGGGTTTTCATCCTACCACCCCCCCAATCACCTCATCACATAGTTCCACCATGACATGGTTGGGTTGCACAGTCTGTGTGGAGTAATCTCTACTCTAGGGCTAAATCCCAGAACTCTCTCAAAGAAAAAACTACAAAGTATGGATGCAAATCTAAAATTCCTCATTCACCCTTGTTTGTAATCCATTGACTGGATTTTCATGTTGACCAGTAGTGAGTTACACCAGTCATAAACATTGGGTCTCAAACACTCCACCGCATAGAACATGATTTTCTTTGATGCCTAGTGAAACAAGGCTAACCGTGATATCAGTGTGAGTACAAGCATGATGATCTTTAGACTCAAGTTCTTGATCACTCTAATAGGGAGTTGGATCCCTAATTTATCTATACCTAAAACACAATGGGTGGCGATGTACTCCTCCATAGTAATACCACCTTCGTCCCATCAGGCCTTGAGATTCACCATCTCGCCCTAGCAAGACAATCCTGTGATAAAGTATATGTCGTCCACTTCAATTTTCAATGGTTTCCCATCAAGATTGAAGGACTCTATCTCCATATCCCAATAATTTACCAGTAACTCGAGCAACCTCACTTGAGCCCTCATTCCTTTGAGAGCCCAAAATTTATAGAGTTCACATCATTTCAAATATTGTTGGGCCCTTTCATCTCTTTCTACTACTACATCCACTTCCTCATGCTCCCTTTCCCCCCATTCAATAACCATCCTATAAAGGAAAGATCATTTTTTTAGTTAATCCCTTTAAAAAATGTGTTCACAGACTTATACGCAGGATAACCTTATGACAGTCGTGTAAAGGGCTTCATATAGGTTTTCAAGCTTCACTTTTACCATGTATATGGGGTCGTATACGCAACTCGATGATCTATCACCCGCGTACAACCTAGTTTCTATGTAACAACCTATAATACTAAAAACATGCGGACTAAAACTAAAATGTAAAACATTGAAATGGAAGTAAATGGGATGGGAACTTACTTGGTGCAGATGGATTATGATTTCGTTGATCGTAGATATCGCAACCGCCATCATAAAATCATGGGTAAAATGGCCTACAAAGCACTATGTGGGTGAAAAACTCAAATGGTATGGTAAAATTTGTTACTTTTACTATTACAAGAATATTTTTACCGAATTTTTATAGTTTTACCCTATATTTTTTATTTTCATCCTTATGGACTAATAGCACAGTGGAAATACTTGGTGTTGGCACAGGGGCAGACCCAGGGTTCAACGCTCAAGAGCGCACCAACAAAACCCTAACTACCAACCCTTTCAGCAACACCTGCGAAGCAGATGAAGTCTCACCCGAGGTAGAGTCAGGGGTGGTTGCAAGACTCAGGTATCTACAACCTTAGTTGGGACATAGATTTGTGATTATACAACTTACTAGAGCACCTAGCATCGTTAGTTCCTCAAGATACATTCAATAACCACTTCTCTTATAAGACAGATCTTCGCAGCATCCACACTAATCCAAGCACTTAGAAATAGTAAAATAGATCAAATCCTAGTAGATTAGCACTAAGCATCTTCATACATATCAGATCTAACATTCATACACATCTAAGAGCACAAAGCATAAGTAGATCTACCTAAATATATCAAAGCACTTAGCAGAATAAGAAATAAACACATTGAACCAAAGAACAAGGCATCACACATAGATTTACGTGGTTCAACCCCACCCTAGGGCTACATCCACCAACTCTTATTCTTTATTATCTTGGTCAAGCAGTTACAACACAGAGCCTCAACAATCCTTACTTTTCACAGGCCAAAAGATCTGCGCAGCTCACTAGATCCTTCTTCCTTGCACTTTAGCACAAAGCCTTTCACAACCTCCTACAACCAATTGCACTTAGCTCTGCAAGCCTCTTACAATCACGCACAGAGCATTTAAAATCCACATTCGATCACACAGATCTAATTACTAGCACTAAGCCATTGGGCCTCCTTACATTGCCTAAGTATCAATTTATATATTACAAAAGTGGGCCTAAGCATGGGTAAACCCACAGGCCAACATCCCTTTCCCATTGCATTAACCCAAAACCCTAAAAGAGGCCCAAAGTGGACTGAGATCCCACGATATTTTCTTCGCCTGGTGCTCCATCTTTGATAGGGTGTCAAAGTAAAAAATGGTCAATTATGACCAAGTGTTCCTCAAAACTTGGTCAAGGGCCAACAGGCCCCCAACACTCACCTGTGACTCGTCCCGAGTCGCTCAGGTCTGACCAATTCTACTTTGAATTCCTAGAAATTGGCTCGAGATGCTTTGACCTACTGCCTTACTACTGCCTCTTGCTCAGTGAACTCCTGGATGAGTGCCTCGTTCACCGTCCCTTCTAGGTGTTGTTCTACTATGTTCACAACCTGTTCAAGTTATACTCCTTGGCTTTCAACTTCAGTGAACATTTGGCATGCCTTTTCTTGCACTGGTTGGAGTCATTGAGAGACTTCCATTACTTTACTCTGAAGCATGTGAATCTGTTGTTGGGTTGTGCATTGCTCTGGAAACCTCTTCATCCTCTCTACGGGTGATAGGGCCTCCAGCTGTACCTATATCTTTTCAGTGTCGTACTTCACCTCTTGGAGTTGTGACTCCAATTAATTCAATTCTGGGTTCTCAATTAGGTTCTCGTAGATTTGCGCACTTCTGCTACTTAACTGTTTTCATTCCTCAGTGAGTGATTTAATTTTTTCCACGATACTCTGGGCAGTTATTTCTCGTTGGTCGTGCACTTCTTGTGGGGTCTATGGTATGGTTTGAAGCTCTAAGTCCACAACTCTTTGTTGAAGTAGTTGAATAAATTCAGCAAGCTTCATCACTTGGTGTTCTATGGGGTCCTCTGCCTTTTGTTCTAAGTCGGTCACAGAGCGAAATTCTCTGTGGAATGCTTCTTCAATCCCAATCTGCTTTGCAAGCAGTCTCTCTTTCTCTTTTTAGATCTTCGCTCTGTCTTCTTCAAATTTCGCTTGGAGAGTGTCCTTCTCTTGTTGTGCGTCTCAACGTTGCTCAATGATTTCCTCCTATGATTTCTTTAAGGCCTGGGTGGCATGTGCTATTTCTTCATGTGCTTTCCAAAGGAATATTTCAACTGTGTCAGCAATCTTGCGGAGTTGAATTGGTGCATTTCCTTCTTCTGTTGTTCCTTCTAGCACGGGCGCAGAGGTGACTATGCGGCTAGACTGGAGAGCGTGTTTTACTCCTTGGAGATCGATCTCGACTCTGTGGTACATTGTGTCTTGCTTACTTTCCTGCTTTTTTGTTATCTCTTCTATGGCTTTGTTCATAGCTGCGATGAGAAAACTGAAGTCATCTAGAGTGAGCGTGGTCTTCAACTTAGTCACGGGTGTTATTGATTTATTTTGGGAGGAATGTTCCAGAGGTGAGCCCTTCCTTTTCTTTATGTTTTCTACTTTCTCTCCTGGCCTCTGTTTGACTTCCTCTAAGTCTTCACCATTACCTACTTGCTCTGGTGTAACGGATGCAGTTCCTATAGATTTGTTATCTACATCCTGGGTTTCCTCATCCTTCTTTGTCTTCTTTGTTTTCTTTGTCTTATTGGGTCCAGGTGTATTCTGCATAGCTTCTGGGTTGTCAATGTCAGACACTTATGAGGGTTCAGCTGGAAGAAGAAGGTTTGTCGACCATTCCTTGGTGATTTCCTCCAGGTATTCTTCTGTCAGCTTATAATATGACTGAAGCTTTTCCTTGTTCTCATCAGTGTGTGTTGTAAGATAGATAAAATGGTGGTCTGCACTGAACTTTATCAAAGGTCAAAACCTATGTAAAGTATCCGAGGTCACACGCGATTCGGACTGGATGGAAAGATTTAACTAGGTGTAGTAGGTGTGAAATACAACATTGTATTTCCACTACTTGTTCATGTTGTTCAAGTACCATAGGGTACTGAAATTCGCCACCAGTGGTTCAAAGGGGTCAATGTCGGGAAAGGTTGCACATTCCGGTAGCTCCCATGCAACAAAATATATAAGTATCAAAAGCCAACTAAAATGAAATCCATGCCCCTAATCTTGGGCTTCTCTGCAATCAATCTCTAGTTGATACACCAGGTACTTAGCCCAGTTCATCTATAGTACCTATGCACACTTTCCTATGAGGTTGAATACAAATTCGGATACTTGCGTGGGTCTATTCTTGTATACCAACTTCCCTATGATCAGTTGACAGGTGAGGAGCACTGCACCACTTTCAATGGAATTTACCTTGTAGCCTCGCACTCCTTCTCAACATCACCATAGGCTTCTTTGATTTTCTGAGAAAGAGTGCGGTCCACGGTCTTTCTAGGATAGTACTCATGGGGATCAGGGCCATGCATTCTAAGCCTGGTGATCTGGTTGATCAGCACTGGATCAATTTTTATACAATGGTTCATCCATAAGTATCCTCCATGGTAACTTGTCAGTAGCAGCTTCACACAAGCATTCACCTCCTGGTGTCTACCGAAGTGCGGTATCTTCATAACGTTGAGCAAAGTGGATTGTGTGAGGTTCATCGTCCACTGTTGAGGGACGATCTTAGAATTATTTCCCTCGGTTTTGGTTAGGTACTTGTACGGGGTGAGTGTGTTGTAGACTTTTCAATCCCCTAGGTTGAAATTACTAAAATTCAATGCTGTGATCTTGTCGTGATCTGAGCAGACTGCGTGTACCCCTTTTGGAAGGTATGTAGTGACTAGAGTGTACTCAAAGTCTCTAGGCACACTATCTCTGTTGATCACACCACTCAGAGGTGGTATATAAGCAGGTAGTATGGAGGGGACCAACTTCGCGTTGTCCATGTCATATTTATGTTTGGTTCTTCTTTCTACACTGGCTTGGGATGTTCTTACTCAAGCATTCGATGGGGAGGCTTGCACTCCTCTCATCGATGATGCCTGTAAACCTATAGAAAATCCTCGTTCCAACATGACTCTTTTGGATCTGAGGCTAGCGAGTACCTCTCTTACAGATTCTTCAGTTGCGCTAAATTCATTGGACATATACGCTTAGGATCAATAGCTCGGGTTCTCACAGTAATGCAGAAACTATATTAAGGTAGAGAGTAAGGGTGAAGTAATCACTGTTCATAAGTCAGGTAATCTGTGGGCTCAAATTCAAGATTTAGTAAAAGTGTCTTCCATGCATGGCGTGATGGATTAAGTAAGTAACTCTGTAACATATCATTTTCAATGGATATGGGGCTTCCTTAGCTCTGTTTCTATCTATTATGGCATGGTATAACAATATGGTGATGATCTATCAATGTTTTTCGATCCGTTCGGAGTGGCAGTCGAATGGACATATTGGCCTCCAACAACTATATTGCTTTGCCATGGCGAAGTGACCCATGTCATTGTTCTGTTATCCCGGTGAAGCTCAAATTTTGCAAAGTTTCTTTCGGAGAGGTTCCCTCTGGGAACCTCTGTAGCCTGTCGATCTGAGCTCTCTTTTACTTATATTTCTAGTCTTTTTCCCTATGAGCTTCGTCTCAGTAGTTTTTTTCTCATTTTGGTTATTGTTTTCCTTGGGCATAGTCATTTCACGTTGTTGAGGTTCTTTCCCAAGACTCATGAGAACTACTTCATCTATATCTGGTACAGATACTCCAATATTTTGTGAGTCCCCTAAATCCTTGACAAATGGGCTTCTAGTGTTAATTAGCTTTGATTTATTCTCTTGTTCCTCAATCAACTGTGTGATCCTTCTGGTCATGAAATATTTTAGCTCCTGTCTCCGTTGTTGTAATACCTTTTCTTCTTCCTTATTTATGGATTGATCTCTCTCAATCCAAGGTTTTCCAAATAACATAGTGAACGGGGCATTGTCCTCAATAAATTTAATAATCTCAAAATCTTCTTCAGTCGAAGTTCCATTGACTATCATAGGTATCTAAGTGAGTTTTCCACATAACATCATTGTTTTTCCTCTAAATAGTCATATTCCTCCTAGTGAAGGAATCATGGAAGGCTTCCCTATAACTTGCGAGGTTATTTCTGGCATAATGTTCTCTTGTGTTTCTTCATCAAGAATACAGTCAATGTCGAAGTCCCCTAGTCTTACTTCGACTTGTTCATTTTCTTTGAATATCTCTGGTAATCGGACATCTTTATGTTCCCTCGATGTTTCTTTCATCTGTATCAATACTTTCTCTGATTCCTTCTAGGGTTCTGCTATTTCTGGGGCTTTCCTAGGGTTTTCTTCATGCAGATTCATTCTTTCAAACTTAGCAATCATTCTAGGGCAATCCAATACTTCATGATCCAAATCTTTGCAACAAAGACAACTGGGTTTTCCACTAGGGCATGCCTTAGCTAGATGGCTTGATTTTCTGCAACTGTAACATAGGGTTAATCCTCTCTTTCTCTTAAACAATCCCCAACTTCTTCTGTACTATGCATCAGGATCATGGTAACTAGCCTGTAAAAATTTCTTTCTAGGATCCTGCATCCATTTGTTATTCCAAACATTCTTTCTATGCATAGGTATAACATACCTATCATATCTATTAATATCAAGATTTATTTCATCTATTAATGCCCTAGGTTTTAAGCTAGGATAGAATCTATCAAAAATACCTAGATCCATACTTTAGAAACAAACAATTCCACTTATCTTACTTCTACAAAGCACAAATCTTTCAGATCTAGGAACTTTTAACTATTCTTACCTTTATTAGAGCATAAGGCTTACAAATATTACCTCTTCTGTGAAGGTATGACCTCTTTCTTTCAGAAACTTCCACTTTTACTTTTCTTAGAGCACAGAGCATTCAAATCTTGCTTCTTTTCTTCATATCTGATATTCCTTTCTTTATATATGACCTTATTCCTCACACAAAGCTTCACAGGTCGAGTAAAAAGATACGCACTAGGGCAAAAGATCTACGCACAGATATTCCTTTTGCACAAAGTTTCTTCTTCTCTAGTTCCCAGCAATCACAGTTTCAGGTCCCAGCAACAGAACCATTTGTTGGAACAGGGGCAGACCCAGTGTTCAACTCTCAAGAGCACACTAACAAAACCCTAACTACCGGCCCTTTCGGCAACACCTGCGAAGCAAATGAAGTCTCACTCGAGGTAGAGGCAGGGGTGGTTTCAAGACTCATGTGTCTGCAATCTTAGCTGGGACATAGATCTGTGATTATACAGCTTACTAGAGCACCCAACATTGTTAGTTCCTCAAGATACATTCAATAACCACTTCTCTTATAAAATAGAGCTTCGCAACATCCACACTAATCCAAGCACTTAGCAATAGTAAAATAGATCAAATCCTAGTAGATCATGACTAAGAATATTCATACATATCAGATCTAACATTCATACACATCTAAGAGAACAAAGCATAAGTAGATCTACCTAAATATATCAAAGAACTTAGCAGAATAAGAAATAAACACATTGAACCAAAGCACAAGGCATCACACATAAATTTACGTGGTTCACCCCCACCCTTGTGTTCAACAACAACAAATACATTCACACATGGGGATTCATGCAGTGTCTTGGATTCCATTAGCCCTATTGGTGGTTTCCTCTCCTTTGTCTAAATTTTCCCTTATTGGCTTCTATTCATAGGGTCTCTTTCGTGCACTACTTGCATTTGGTGCATGTGAGAGACACACATGGTCGTTGGTTCATGAACATCCTATTCTTCGAATCCCCTCCTAATACTCAATCTATTTCTTTGTACCTCGTGTTGGATGATGAGAGATTCCTTAATGCTCTCCTTTCAGCAGGTCTCCTTCCATCGAATTCAACTCATCTATTTTGGAAACAAGACCTAGAGACCTCTGAGTACTTAGAGGTTTGCAGTCACCAGTGGTAGGTTCTCCCTCCATTGATAGTTGGAAATAAATCAATGTATCATGATCAATGGATTCTTCAAGTGTTCAACCTCAACACCCTTATTCACACTTGTGGAATGTACTCGGTGCCTTGACACATACTTTCATTATCGATGGGTTGTATCACATTTGTTAATGGTATACCTTAATGATCTGTAATCAAATGAAGTCTCATTGTGTTCAACTTCAAATCATCTATTCACATGATGTAGACTTGCACCTTCAATGGATAGTGTAGAAGACCTCCAGATTATAGTAGTAGCATCCCATATCTATTGTCGTATTTCATTGGACCAGTACCTATATGACTTCATTGATCATGGAAGATCATATTGTACTACATTGTATACATATATCTTCAGCTAATTTTGAGACTGGACTCCATTATCTCTTTTTTGGGATTGTTGTAACCTAGGTCTGCATCCCCTACCTCTCCTCTGTTTTTCCTATGCATGCATCAATTTTTCCTTTTTTCTGGTTGTTTAAGTTAGTTTCCCACTAGTGAGTGTTGTTGCACCTTTTTTGTCACCTTGGTGAGCAAATAAGAGGTGCTTACATGCCCAGTTGGGTCCTGCTGAGCATGACAGCTGTAGAGGAAAGAGTTAGATAAAGAAAAGAAAAATTATAAGCAAGAATTAAACTAATACAAACTACAAGCATAAGCATAGGGACATAAAGATAATAAAAACAAAAACACCCATGTCACTAATGTAATAGGCTGGTCTATTGATGAAATCAAAGCACCAAGAAGAAAGGGGACTATGAGTCCCTTCTTCCTCCAAGGGAAGGCTCTTGGACCCTCACAAGCTTGCTCTCCTTACAACAAGAAAATGAAAATGGTGATGAAAGAACTCCTTGCAAATCCACTCAATGGAGAGGTGGATTTCTCAATGAAATGGTGCCAATGTGTTCTTGTCAAGGATGGAGTCCTTAAAACAATCTAGGAAGCATAACATTACATGAAATTCCTTGAGAAAATGAGGTGCATTCATGGATTTTTATAGCATTGCATTGGGTTATTGTGTAACTCCTTTGTAGTGTGAAAAGAGGCTCTTTAGGGCATTATTAGGTCTTTGACCAGCCCACCATTCGGATTCAGGCCAGATTTGGAGGTCAAATCGGCTTGGGAGTTGAACCAGAAGTGGTTGGGAGGCCGACCACATTCATAAATGCGTCGTTTAGCAGGTGCACGACTTTTTGCGCTAACAGTCGCGCATCGTGCGCCTATGCGTTCTTTATACATCTCTGTTCTGTGCATGTGCGCGCACGCCCAACTTCTGTAAAGCACTCTTCAATTTTTCACTACTTTGTATAGTTTTTGACCTTTTTGAATGCTGTGGTATTAATTCAAGTCCATGAATGACTTCATTACTGTTTTGACGATGCTGAGTTCTTGTCGCCATGTGCGGACGAAATTTCAGTGATAACAGATGCCCCCTGATGGGTGAGGTTAGGAGCATACGTATAGACGAAATCCATCAATGTTTCTTCTACTGAGAATGTGGTTGTAAGATATAGCAATAGTGGGATCGTGCAAAGCAATCCTTTGGAGGAGAAAGGAACCGGTAGGACCCGACCTTCCATAAGGTGCATAAAAATATACAACTGTGTACAAACGAGGCGAGCATGCCCCATGCTCGTGTTATGTAACTCTGGAAAAAGATGACAGAAGTGTTGGTGTAGACATCTGCAACGCCCGTGGGGGCGGTTGTGATAAAGGAAAAAGACCATTCTGTAAGTGAACATACTCGGAACCATAGGTAGTGATCACAGTAATAAGTAGCAGCGATTATGTGGGCATTGATAGCCCAGCCAAGTTCAAAGGTCTTCGGCAAATGAGAGAAATAACTGCAATAGTCGCAAAGTAAGACCCACCGTAACACGAGAAAGTGTTGGTGTCAAATTTTATGGGGGCCAATGAAAACAGGGAGCAATGGTGTTTCACCCTGTGCCATCTGAGATCGCTCATTGAATGGAGAATGAGAATCAAGATATTGTCGCCCTTCTGGAAAATTATGCTGATGTCGACAAAAGGGGAACGCGACTCCCAGAAGCAAAGGGCTTCGTGGAATCTACTAAGTTGAGGAAGTGGCAGAGGTACATGGATGAAGTCAAGAAGTGGGAAGACTCAAGACTGCCCTTGGCTGGAGGATGTATGAGATAAAGAGTGGCCACAACCGTGTAACAAGGTCGAGTGTCAGGGGGACGACAAGACCGGTGATAAGTTGTGCCAGAGGCGAGACAAGGTGAACAAAGTCATAGGGTAAAGGTAAGTGACCTGTTGAGTACTCTGAAGATATGGACAATGCTGATAAGGGTAGATGATAAGTAATGCTCCAACCAAGGGTGACATGGGTTGCGTGTGGCCAAAAGGAAGTAAGCAAGTCGCCAAAGGTGACGACAAAAAGATAATGAAATGACGGGAAATAAAGGCGTTTGTACAATAAATAATAAATAATTTGGGGAGAAATATACAAATACAGAAACGGGTGCCCCAGTGTGAGATGGGTGGCCCAAGGAGGGCATAATGTGTTTGGAAGACTGACGAAGGGGTGGGGCGCCATTGGTGGGTTTCTGTATGATGTAGGTGGAATGAAGGTAGGTTCGTAGATGGGCAAACTGAGTGTGGATGAAATGAAGGGTTCATGATACTGCGAAAGTGCAGGTAAAAAATAGAACCGTGAAGAGATAATCTGGGAGTCCGTGTGGGAAAGCTAGCAAAATGAGGAGAATAAGTATGTGGTTAATTCGCGACATGATGAAAGACTATCGGGACTCCCATCCCTAAAGGGTAATGAAGAACAGCATGAGTGTCAAAATTGCCAAAAGGTGCTATGAATGGGACAACTCATGTGGGTGAGAATGCTATCGGGTAACAGTACCGAAGGTGCAAATGGAGGCATGGGTACTGCAAAGCTGGGAATGGGGATCCTAAAGGCCAAAATCAGAGGGTGTGCCTGGAAATGTAAAGGCAATACAACGGGAGAGACTACATGCCAGTGCTGAGTATATACCTGAAGGGGTGGTGTTGATGGATAATGATCAAGTACCTGCACACATGGCAACCAAATACCCAAAGTGTACAATATCTGAAGAGAATCAAAGATATGAGGATGTATTTGATAAATATGACTATGCGTGTGCGTACCTGACCATGATATGTGTTAGCACTTTGTAAATTTCCAAGAGGTCGACAAAGAAGGAATCCACAAAGGTAACTTATCCAACCGCTTTTAAAGCTGGGATCTAGCCCTTCCAGCTTCAGAGAGGGATCTCTCTATATGATTTAGCTTTGTTTTTAATTTAGATATTAGGCTAGGTAAAGTAACAAGTATGTTTTGTTGTAAAAGGGTTTATAAATTGGTTGAGACAGTCTACACATCCATTGGGCTATGGGGTCTGTATTTAATCAACTATGAGATACAACCATAAATGCCAAAGAAGACTTTCACAGGGCGAGATAATGTACTCAACTGGATCTTTTAGTAATTTAAATGATGGACATAAGAACAAATAAGAAAAATAACTTCGACTAACAAGCAGTTAAGAATTTCTTAATCGAAGATATCAGAAGATAAACATTAAAATATTTAGAATCGGAAACAGGGTATCAAAGATAAATCCTGCAACATTACGTTATTCTTAAAGATTAGTTCTAGAAAACAAAATGATTACATAGAAAGAAAAACATTCAACTTAGAAAATTAACATCACCAGTGAACATACGCAAGAATCCTGTAAAAGTGCCTCCTCTTTATTAATGGCAGATCTCTTCAAAAAAATTACAGTTTGATAGTGATAGGGTGTGCGAATCAACAACCCCCAATACTTAGAAAGATGAAGTATATATAATTCAAAATACAAACGTTCCTGTCATAACTGATCGGGACGTGCTCATTCTATTTTTAGTCTAACTAATTTAACTAATCAAAACTGCTTGATGAATCGATACAACTGTATGCGGAATTTCTGGGGTAGGCCATTGGCGAGGTGCCTTCGCAACCTCTTCTGACTGGACGGGTGACTGGATGGTGACAGCTCATCTGCTAATCTAATAGATCACAAAGTTCTTCCCATCTGATATGACTTGGCACTGTGACTTTAAGTAATATCCGATATACTTCATCCATGTATGTATACTTAGAAAATGTAGGCTTAATGAGGAATATATATCTAACCTCGTGTTGGATACTAATATCCAACTGCAGGGCATCCATGAATTCCTTGCCTGTGATGCTCCCTTGTATCCCTGCAAACTTGGAACTGTCCTTAGACACTTCAGCCAATCTCTTCTTATAATCAGGGAGTGTCATTAGTTTGTCATTAATGACCTTCAGACCAGGTAAGCCTTTCTTTTGGAGAGCATCAATCTTATTGAAGAACTTTTTTACTCTTTGATCCATGACTTGAACCTTTTCCTCAAGCTGAAGCATTAGACTTCTCTTGGTTAAAACCCATTTTACCTCAAGTATAGTCTCTGTTCTGTCCTCGATTTTTAATTCTTCAAGTTCCTCTCTGGTCTTGGAATTTAGGAACTTGATGATCTCATTTGCTTGTGCTGGCATGTCTCCCAGCTCCACTCTGATTTTCTCAATGGCCTGTTTGCTCCTCTGGAACAACTCATTTTGTTCAAACATGATTTGAATCATTGGCTAGATTTCATTGATGGACTTGATGATGTCTGTCCATACCATCTCTTTGACCTCAGCCAAAGTCTTCCCTGCCATTGTTTGCTTTTGGAGCTGCTGTAACTCCTTCCTGAGATGCTCTGTTACCTGCTTTTCTTTGGATAGGCTTGTCTGAAAGGATGTTTTGAGCTCTTGGAGGTTCTCCACTTCTTTCTTAAGCCTACTGATTTCTGTCTCTTGCAGGTTCATTTTCTCCATGGACTTGGCAAGGTCTTATGTTCCTTCTGGTAGTGACACTGGTGTGGCAGAGGGGATTTCCATCACCGTTGTTGTGCTCAATCCGGCAATTGGGATAGCACTCAATGGAATGGCTTCCATTGGCTTCGTCTGCTCTTTCTCCTTTAGGAGTCTCTCCATCTCATCCTCCATCTCTTTGAGCTGAGCATTCTGCTCCATGAGTAACTTTAGCATCTCATCCTTTTCACCTTCCTTTTCTGCTATCTCCTTTAACTGTGAGTCCTTTGTGGGTGGGAGCTTCAACTGTCTTCTTAAGGATGTGATGTCATAATTTTTATTTTTAATCATATCTTCCGCAACCTTGACATTCGCAGGGTCATAACCGATCTTGAGGACCAACTCCTCCAACATCTTAATTCTGTTGTCCTTCGCAAAAGATGATATCTTTTCCAACTTAAGATGTGTTTGAGCATTATTAAGAGATACCTGAAATTTAGCTGCCGAGGCTGAAGCATGTGCCAATGTGTGGAAAACCATCTCCCCTATTTGTTTGTGCAGATCCATCTGATCTGCTGGGTGCACGTCTTTCGCTTGGAATTCGAAAGTGGCCTTTTGTAATTTGAGATCACCTTGGGATCCGGTACCTGTGCTTGGAGGTAGGCCATGTGAATCCTACCCTTTTCTGTGTCAAATGCTGAAATAAGCCTATGCTGAGCTATGGATGACTGCTTCCAAAACTGGGCATAAGTGCTGCTGGTTAGGGTCTGGTTCTTCTTCTTGATCAATTCATACTTTTCAAATATGCCCAACTTGGGCCCAGTCTTGCTTGGATGAGTATCTAGGGGAGAATCTGTGGATTTTTTCGGTATTGCTATTGTGATTTCCTTATGTTGGCTTGAACCGAAAGGTAGAATGGCTGGCTTGACCCTTGTGGTAGTTACTGTGGTAGTCGAGACTTCTTGTTCTACTGTCGCGCCAGGCGTTGAAACTGTCTTTGGCCTCTTGGTGTGCATATGGAATTCCTCTGATGACACCTCTATTACAGGTGGAGACGACTCCTGTCGAGGCCTCTTTTCCTTAGGAACCTGAGGTGTGGTAGTGGGTGGCACACTCGTCGGGGGAAACTGCTATTCCACTTCAACTGGCTGCTCCATCTCGACTAGGGTGTCAGGCACCCATACTGTATGATTTGCAAACTTTTCTATCTCAAGCTTAGACTCATGTACATACAGGATATTCTTATTTTTCACTCTCATTTCTGAAATGATCCTGCATGGATCATAGTGCCATGTGAAACTGGTAAAAAATTTCATCCTCTTCAACATTCTATCTGCTTCTTCCCCTGTGCCTCGACTATTGCAGATGAAAGAACCAATCTGCCCCTTGATTCTCAATTGCTGCTTCTTCTTCAGGGAAACAAAATGAATGTCATCTGAATTCATTATCTGCCTAATATATTCTAATGCAAAAATCCTTACCGGCACATATTGAGGTAGTTTGTAAGGTGCCAATTCGCACCTGAAAACTCTGATTTCGGTGTGGTTCTGATATAAGTACCAGTCTCATGTCTTTGCGTTGTCCAAGAGATGCAGAATTCTATGGACTTCATCGTTTATTCGTGGCTCAGGCCTGCCACTCAACATGCTTACCACTGGGTGGTAAAACTGATCAATGAAATCTTTGAAGTCGTATTCAGCAGAGTTATGCTTCAGAAGAGAAGTCCATGTTGTGACTGGCTGGGGCCTTCCGTTTGCATCCATCTTCTGCATGGAGAAGCTGAATTTGTCGGCTTGGAAGTAAACGAACATGTACGCCAGTATGGAAGAATATATGAACATACCCTCTGTGCCAAAATTCATGAATTGTTCATGAATATTATCGGCCAAGAAGGTGTTGTAGTCGAATTGCGTTGTGGGCTTTTCATCGTTTGAGAAGATGGACATAAAACCTAGGATGGGCTCATCTACCCATTGGTCAGAATAGTAACCAAGAAGGGCACAAAGGGAAGAAATGATTTGATTTCCTTTGGTGGAGAAAAGGGAAGAAGGGTAAGGGGGATTGGTGGAAGGGAGTTGAGCGGAGGTGGGGAGGAAAAGCTCAAATATCTAAGCTCTTTGAGGGAAGGTCATTTTCTGATATAACTCAGTGAGGATTTCTAAATTGAATGGGGACGTAGACTCATCATGGGGAATTTGCATCATCTGGTCAATATCTTCGGGAGTGATGAAGAAGAGGATGTCTCCATATGAAGAGACGATGGCCTTCTGGTCGAGGATGTAATGGGCTTGGCATTTGAGGGAAAATTCAGGGAAATGATGAATCTAGGGAATGAGATACAGGGGCAAGTTGGACTCCCAGAGTCTAATTTTGTCGCTCTGGTCCAGGAACACCTCCCAGAGCCATGACTGAAGATCGGAAAAGTCGAAGTCGCAAATGGTATCTGCAATCAATCTATCTTTATCCACCAACGGGATTTTTTCCAGGTCAACAGGAGGAGGAAGAAAATGATTCTCTTCTCCTTCTGCTAGCCTTGGCTTTGGCGCCATCTCAGCAATAGTACCTGCAATAAACAATATGTTAGTGGAGTCGACTGACTGTGGGTGAAGGCGACGAGGAAGAAATGGAGGAATACGAGGTAAGTTTTCTGGCGCGATGGATGAATAACGAATGAAAAGGGAAAACAATAGTTTTATTCAAAAATTGGGGTCGGTTGGGTGCGGGAGACAAGTCAGCAGGATAACAGGTATGTTATCCTGTAATAAATGGACAACATGCCACTTGGGATGAAATGGCAGATGACGGTGGCTAAAGCATACGAATGAGTGACGTGGAGGTTGGTGATTGGAGGTAAAGGTCACCAAAAGGGGTTGTTCATGAGTGAAGAGGGTTAGGTACTGACAACAGGGACTGACAGTAGTTATGGGATGTGACCCGACCCCGGGAGCAAGTGGAACAAGTGGACTCAGTGGAGGATGACATCTAGGAGTGACGGGCTGTCAGAAAGCATGTGGGCGATAGGACTTCTGGACCAATAGGACAATGCCACATGTAACAAGGGGTCCGCTGAAAGGAATATTCATTCCGGACCCCCCCCCCTTTGGTTAAAATAAGAACACTAGGGGGGTCCGAAATTCATTGTGAGCCATAGATCTGCGTGCTTATTTCCTGGCCGCAGATCTGAGCGCGCTCTTTCATACCCATTCCGGACCCCCCCCCTCCATTAAAGGCAAAACGGACCGGGGGGTCTGGAATCCAATGTGGACCGTAGATTTAAGCGCTCCTCTCTGAGCCGTTCAGATGAGCACCCATGCTATTTCCGATTCCGAACCCCCCCCCGGTTAAAGGCAGAATGGTCGGGGGAGGTTCTGGAATGCGCTGTGAGCCGTAGATCTCATCGCCGTGATCGAGACCGTCGAGATGTGCAAGAAACATAAGCTGGGAGTGAAGAAAAATGTACTTGGGGAAAAACTTAGGATATAAAGCATTTTATGGGTTTTCCCCAATTTTCACATAGACACCACCAAGGGGACTTTGTCTAAACTATTCTAAGGCAATGGAGACATGGTGTAGCATTTTCATCAATCTAGTTTCATGGGTGTTGAAGCAAATCAAGCAACTAACCTACATGCTAACCTATCTTCCTAGGACTATTAACCCATATTAAACTGTTGGGTTAAGAAATTACTCTACCTAAGGGCTATCTGACCAGGATTAGACAATCTGGTCATATTTATTCACTAATCTAACCTAGGGTCTATCTGGCCAGGATTAGACAGTCTGGTCAGATTTATTTACTAACCTATGAACATCAAATTTAAAAAGAACTTGGCCATGCTTGAAAGGTATGGCCATGTTACTGTTATTGCTTGGGGCTTTTCTTTCAATTCTTTTATGCCCTCTTTTCTTTTTCTTTCTTTTCTTTTTTCCTTTCCTTTTCTTTTCTTTTCTCTTTTCTTTTCTCAAATTATTTGCAGAATGAAAAATCATTTGTCAACAAAAATACTAGAAACAAATAATATCTGTCACCAGTTGATCCCCTAATTTTATAGGGTGATAACAGCGGATCCACCTGGGGATGGTACTTTCCCTATTAAGTGCCAAGAATCCTGGTTCCCGTCATTATGAACAAATCTTTCTAGTAGCCTTCATTGGTTTTATTCTCAAAAATGGAAAAACAATGATCAACAGCTTAGGGCCTTCCCTTCGGGCTTCAACCAACTGACTAATGTTCCATGCTCAGAAAAATGCAAGTAATAAATGAAAATTAAAATGGTGTGTACAATGGAGATTGAATTCTTCGAATCTTCTACTGAGGTAGTATGTAATGTTTCAACATTCTGCCATTCACAGGTGCTCCTGGCAGATCTGACCCATCAACATTGTTTAGCAAAAAGGCATTGTTTCCTATGAAAGCTTGGATCATGTAAGGCCCTGTCCAGAGGTTGTCAAATTTCCCATGCTTCCCCTTGTCCTCATTCCTGGCATCCCACCTCAACACCAGATCTCCCATCTCGAAATCATCCTCCTTGGTTCATTTGTCAAATATTTTCTTGATGTTTTCTTGGACGACCTATGTTTTGTTGAACACTTATTCTCTAGTCTGTTGCAAATGGATCATCTGGTTGATTCTTCTCTGTGAATCGTTTGACTCAGCTTGCACCTCTTGAAGTAATTTCATAGCAGGGACTCCTAGAGAAGTGGGGAAAACTGCCTTTGTACCATAAACGAGTTGGTAAGGTGACATACCAATTGACCTTTTGGTGGTCATTCTATCTGCCCATAAAGAAAATACCAACTTATCGTGCCATGATTTTTTGTTTTCCTACAATGTTTTCTTGATGATATTTACCAAAGTTTTGTTTGAAGACTCTGCCAACCCATTCCCCTGAGGGTAGTAGGCCGTGGAATTCCCCAAGCCAATGTGGTACCGGTTGCAGAAATCTATGAGTTTCTTTGACCGAAAGGCAGCTGCATTGTCAGTAATGATCTTTCTAGGACAACCAAAACGAGATAAAATATTGTTTTCAAGGAATTTTATAATTACTGAGTCAGTGGCTTGCCTGCTTGGTATCGCCTCGATCCACTTGGTGAAATAATCTGTGGCAGTAAGAATCCACCGGTGTTGGCCTGAAGAAGGTGGGTGTATCTCTCCAATGAAATCGAGTCCCCATTGTTGGAAAGGGGCCTCAACTGAGATTGGTTTCAGAGGTAGAGGAAGGAGCTTCCTTTTTCCTTCAAACAGTTGACACTGGTGACATGCTGTTACTTTCTGATGTACATCTGCAAACAGGGTGGGCTAGTAAAAACCATCTCTGAGTATTTTTTTGGCTGTAACCTTCCAGTTCAAATGACCGCCATATTCTCCTGCATGAAACTCTTGCAACACTTTATCAGCTTCATCTTTCAGTAAACAATTTAAAATAATACCTGCAGCGTCTTTCCAATACAAATTTCCTTCTAGAATACAAAATTTCAAAGCCTTCAACTTTAAAAATCTAGCTTTAGTCTTAGTTAAACCAGGGGGAGCTTGTAAATTTTGTAAGACAAATATAAGGTCTGCATACCATGGAGAGTTTAGAAATACCTCTCTAATATTTGGAGTCGCCATCTCGCCCTGTTCATCTGCCACATCTAGAAAATTAATGTCGAGAGCCTGGAAGTTAGATTCAGCCATTAATTTGGCAAGGCCTTGGCCTTTGATTAATTTTGTGGGCTTAATATCTATATCGTACTCTAAAACGACTGCAATCCATTTTCCCCTTCTTCCATCAGGGTTGTCCTGTGTCAGGATATCCTTAACTACCATGTTCCGAACATAAGCTATGGTGTGTGAATGGAGAATGTAGACCCTGAAGTCTTTTATGGATTTTACCAAAGCAAAAGCTTGCTTCTCCATGATATTGTAGTTCAGGGCAGCATCTCTTAATGCTTTGCTGAAGAAAGCTATGGGTTGTTCATACCCTTCGCAGTTCTTCTGCAGTAATACCGCTGCTATAGTATGTTCAGAGGCGAAAGAAAACATATAGAAATCTTTAGTGAAATCGGGATTGATCAACACTGGGCTTCTGTGAGTGCTCGTTTGACTTGTTCGAAGGATTGTCTGGACTCAGAGTCCCATTTAATTTTTACATCTTTTTAAAGCATGTTTGTTATGTTTCTGAGGAGTTCAGCCAGATTGGGAATGAATCTTCATAAAAAGTTAATTTGTCCGATAAAAGACAGTAGTTCCTTGAGGTTTCTTGGGTGTTCTACCTTTAGTATGGCCTCTATTCTGCTGGGGTCAATTCTGATTCCATCTTTAGAGATGATATGTCCCAGCAGTTTTCCCTCTTCTAACCCAAAAAGACACTTCTTGGGATTTAAATAAATCCCAAACCTCCTACATTTCTCAAAAACTCGTCTAAGGTGCCACAGGTGTTCATCATCAGTTTTGGAAAACACAGTCACTTCATCTAAATAAATGACAATAAACTTACCTGCTCCTTCCACGAAGGCGATATCCATTTCCCTCTGAAACGTTGCTCCTGTGTTCATCAGATCGAAAGGCATCTTCACGTACATGAAGGTGCCCCATGGTGTGGTAAAAGCAGTTTTATCCTGATCATCCGGGTGAACTAGGACCTGGTTGTAACCTGAGAAACCATCTAATAGAGATATCCTACTGGACCCGACCACCCTTTGCAGGAGGTGGTCCATTTTCGGTAATGGGTAATTATCTTTCAGGGACACTTTGTTCAGATTTCGGAAATCAATACAAAGCTTGATTTCCCTGGTTTTCTTCCATGTAGGGACTAAATTAGAGACCCACTTAGAGAAACGTAGCGGGACTATGATCTTGGCATCGTACATTTTCTTGATTTCTTTTTCTATCAGAGGGAGCAACTTGGGATTTATCCTCCGAAGTTTCTACCTAAATGGTTTTTGGTCTTCCTTTATGGGGATCCTATGTTGTATGATGTTGGTATCATAGGCTTTCAAATCTTCGTAGCCCCAGGCAAAAACATCAGCATATTTTTTGAACAGTTCAATGTATTTGAGCTTTTGTTCTGGGGGTAAGGATTTGGATATTTTGACCATCCTAGGTTTCTCTTCAGTCCCTATATTACATTCTTCTACCTCTTATCCGTGTGCTTCAATTTTGGGTTTCTTAGCTCCATCATCATTGTCAAACAAGTCTTCTAAAGGAACAAGAACTCTAGGCAAAATATTGCTTTTCAACTGTAAAATGTCAACATCTGATCCATCATCCCCTAATTCTTCTGATTCTACGATATTTACACTATCACTTTCAAAATCCAAACTATTTACATTTTCGTCTTCATTATCTAAATCTATATTAGTACATTCAAAATCGTTTTTACATTGCAGAAAGTCATCAATCTGATCATCATTTACAAGCACTTGCCAGTACCTGATATTGTCTAGGACTGTAGGTCTGCATTTTACTTCAACAGTATATGGGTGAGTCGCGTGGAAGGGGATCTTACAGGTGGCTGCTGACGTAGCTAATCCATTAGCCAGGATATTCTGCCCTCTCGACATTACCTGCAAGTCAACTTCGGTAAAAAACCTCAAGGAATCAAGAACAACATTCCTGTAGGCTCTAAGGCATGGATGTTTGGCAGAGTACTCACCTTTGATTTGCTTGATTATTAATTCAGAATCACCCCTCACCATTATCTTCTTAGCACCAACTTTTTTCAACAGTTTCAGGCCGAGCATTAAAGCTTCATACTCGGCAACATTATTAGTGCACTGGAAATTTAACTTGTAGGAATGATTTTCTGAGTACCTGTTTCTGTGATTATGCAGCCAGACTCCAGCTC